>JALDNG010000087.1:0-47500 GCA_024349245.1 Neodontobutis hainanensis | reverse complement strand
GGGCGCTCTGAGGCGGCACCTGGCACACGACGGACTGAGGCCTGATAACACTGATGTACCTGAAGGCATCAAAAGAGCGCGCTATTTGATTTATAACTAAACCAATTATAATATAGTATATTAATGTATCTAAAACTTATTGATCATTTATTTTTACTAGTCTAAATAAAAAAAAATTAACAAAAATAGACATACACGCTGTATAGGCTACATATACCAGGGTATATAAACATTTGATCAGGGTCATTTGGGTAGTTTCTGTTGTCATGATTTAAAAAGAGTGAACATAATTGTTTGACACCCACTAACTATCAGTAATTTTTTTTTTTGTGTAATCATCATATTCTCTGAAAAAGGAATATGTATGTATGGGTATGTAAATGTATGAGCATACTGTCGTTCATTTTTCAGACATGAGACATCAGTGAGATAACGTATATTAATACCTGCTGTTATTTGTGAAATACATGGTATTTGGCATTTTGTAAATACACTCCCCTTGAAGTCACAGATGAAATTTGCCATTAAAACGAATGGCTAATTCGTTTTAATGGTTAAAATATAGACTGTGCTTTCACATCTGGCATGTGCAACTTGACCTGTCAATTTAAAAAAAACTCATGTCCAGCCTTGCTTTAAACGATGAACCAGCTCCAAACACATCCTGAAAATGAGTGTGCCACCTGCTTTGCGTTTAACATTAGAAAATATAGCTCTTCAAGTTACTTACCTACAACAAAAAAGCAAAACATGCTTTACATTTAGTTCTACCTGAACACAACAGATGAGCAGCTATGTTTTGGTTCTATCATGAGAAATAACTTGTTGATCTGCAGAGAACTCATTCTTGTTTTTATTCGTCATGTTTGCTGATATATTGTTTTAACAGTGTGAATATTTTAACTTTTTACTCAAAATTTGCAGTTAGATTCAGTTTGATGATATTTAAGCATTTTTCTATTACATTTGCTACAATCACACAAAAACAGGGAAAACATGATGAAAAAACAATGTAAAAATATGTGGAGCTTTTTGAAAATGAAAATGATCTGATCTTTACTTGATTAATCTATTTTATATACCCTCCATCCAGTGAGGTAGATGGCATGAGTAGCTTGGGTATGTTTTTATGCAGACTTTTTCAAGGATGTTATTTGTGCCACCCCCGACTATCAAAGTACTTTTTCCACAGTTTTGCTACATGAGACTCTCATGTTACAGTTACAGTACCTCTTCAATTTATAGTTTTGATTCTGATTCCTAGTTTAGTCCTAACAACATTTATTTTCTGCTGATCCTAACACTTCTCAGCAGAAGGTCATAGATTAGGATGCACACACCAGGTTATGTTTGTACCAGTGGAAACCATGTTTATGTCTGTTTACTGATAAAGCCTTATCTTTTGTGACACTTATCTAACGGCCTTCAGTCAGTGTCTTTAGACATGCGTCATGTTATGGTGTAAAACTCATACAACAGAAGCATACAACGAGTTTGGAATGGTCAATACCATCAGACTGTGTTGTGTTCACTGTTTCAAAGTCCTGTATTCAGGGATACTGTCCATGACAAGAGTCCGTGTTTAATCTCTTTTTTTAATAATACAATTACTTCAAGTACTACTAATATATTTTGCTTAATAAAGGAGCTTTCTTCATTGAAACCTACGTTAGAAGAAGAAGAGGTTTTATTTATATAGCGCCTTTCCGTAGCTCAAGGTCGCTTTAAAATCTCATTTAGACTGTCCTAGGCCGGCAGCAGCTACAGAATTGTGGCCCATGTTATTTTGAGAAAGATCCATCGGCTAAATCGAGGAAGTGGATGGACGACTCAGATTAGACTGTGATTTATTTAATTCAAATAAATTACTTTAAAAAAAATAAAATAAAAAGCATTTTATTTATAATGTTAGTTAAATGGATGTATTGTACATCTTTTTCATACAGCTCTCTTGGGAAGCTATTCTATACAGTATATTGTAATAATAAACTATAATATATAGTATATAATATGGTCAATACAGCTCTCACGCATAATGCTTATAACAGATACTGCCAGGCATTTGACTTCTTGGCATAACAGCAGAGAAAAAAGAAATGAAAATAAATGTCGGGTGAAACGTCAAAAGGAAAAAGGTGTGAGTGGTGGAGAACAATGCCCGCTGGCCTTGTGTCGCTAACCTTCTTTGAGGCTGAGCGCACTGGGCAGGTGTATCCTCCGCTGACATCAGAGGAAGTTCCTCTCCTCTGGGGTTTGCCTGTTCTCCAGTTTACAGTGGCATCCTGCAGGAAAGTCTGCCTGCATCTGCGTGTGCTTGTCCCACTGTGTATCTCCATTTTCCAACAACCTTGTGCTGAAGGGGAAACTCTATATGTGTGCTTGTGACGGCCTTCAGTGTGAATATATTAAAGTAACGGGAGAGTCCCAATTCTCTTTGGCATAAATCAGGTCGCTGCTGCTCTGGGACACCATCACTGCAGATTTATGGAAACTGTCTATAATGTTGTTCTTGTAGGATGGAATGGATCCATGTGGGGAAACAGTGTGTAGCCCTTTAAAGTACAGTGAGAGCCACTATTAATGACTATTATAACAATAGTTTTTTATATTGACTAATAGTGAGTGGCTAACAATGATAGGCTTCTCTAATAGCCATTTCTTCTAACGTTTAATGCCACCAGTCTCCAACATATGGCTGCCAAATATATATTATTAAACTACCATTATTGTAGTATCAACAATCGCATTACACATCTCAAACACATTCACACTTCACAGGTCAAAATAGTCCAATCAAAGTTTTAAATCAAAGTGTGATGTGACTAATTATAATAATGTTTGGGCCCAGTGGAGGTTAGTCCAGGGCCTCGAGTTTCTTCATTTATTAGAACTCAATTCAACCAAAGCCATTCAAAAGCCACATGTCCTATCATTATTGCAATATTAATAATATTAATAATACTTCATTCAATTTATAGTGCGCTTTTTTCCAGAGACTCAAAGTGCTGACATTATTCATTCACGCCGCAGTCACATATGTAGTTATTGCATAGTTTACTGTGGCTAACACCAGTCACAGAAAAAGGTAAAGCTGGATTAAAGTTGGGATGTGCAGTTTTTGTCCATTTTGGTGATTTATAAAGGCCCTAAACCTTCCTGCAAGAATGTGCTCAAAAAGAAATGAGTGTGCTTCTCCAGCAGTGCTCAGTTTGTTCACTTTAGACAGCTTTAGGAACAGGGAGTAATAGATATAAAATGTCTTCTTCTACTAAGTTCTGGAGTTGTCGGATAAACTATAATTGCCTCAAAATAGCTTTCTTTGCATTTGTCTCTCTCAGGAAAAGTAGATATTTAAAGTCTTTTAGAGCCCAATGGAAGGAGCCATATTATTTTCATTATTTCCTATCTTAGAACAACTGTCCAGACAAACTGAGCAATGCTGAAAGAGAAGCACATGTTCTTACACAACAGTATAAGGCATTTATGAACTCAATCACCATTATAACTATGGGCAGGTTACCATAGCTTTTTACATGCTCAACTGGTGTGAGCTGTAGAAATGAAATCTGCCCCTTTGAATGCATAAATGTTTTTGTTTTCATTTTAGGCGGGTTACGAGCTCCTGTCGGTGGACGGCGAGAGCCTGCACGGAGCCACTCACCAGCACGCCGTCAACGTCATCCGCCGCTCCTTCAGCAACAAGGCCAAAGACCCCATGATTTTTGTGGTCAAGGTGCCCAGGGTCCACAGCACCTCAAAAAACCCCAGGAGACCGGCGGACTGACCTCTGTGTGCCTCAATGCTGCGCTACTCACTCCCGCATGAAGGACACCCTAAACCTGCTACTGCTGCGGGACGAACCGAGCTACACAGGACACTCTGGGGAGAGGAACGGATTAGTCCCATGAGAGGACAGCCATAGAACAAATGGATCTGACAAAGGAGATTTTTTTTAGAGGTTGAATACTATAGTCTTTTTTTACTTTCAGTGTATTTTATTATAGTATATTGTATCACACATTTTGGTATTCTACGTTTAAAACATATAAACTCAGCTAACTTTATGCATTATAACAGCACAAGCAACTCTTCTGAAGGTCTTCTCTAAAATACTGTGCTGCGGATAAACCCGTGCCACATGTCATGACCTTGTCGTAACCCCGGCCCACCGTCTGATTCCGGAGCCAGAGATCTGCACTTTTTGGAAAGACATGCCAGAGGGAGATTACCAAAGGTCTGCGTTACGAGATTAATAGATTTATGCCCAGATTAAAGCCCTGTGCTATGTCATAACTGATAGTTGGGGTTTTAGTGGATGTCTGGGGAGGATTATTCCAAATTGCTGCTCAGTATTTTTTTTTTTGCGCTGGCAGAGATGCTAGCGCTCTGGTGCAATCTGCCACTTTAGAGGCTTAATTACACCACGCTGAGGATTGAGTTTACGCAGACGTGTGGAGGAGCCAGGGAAACATGTCAAAGAGAAATGCAGGACTCAGAGGCCCATGGCAGTTTTTTATCAAAGCGGCTACGGATAAGGAGATAGCATAGAGCACGCGTGCCTTATTCTGCACACGGCACCTCGGCTAAAAATGTACAAATATAAATACTAGAAGTTAGAGTCAAAAAGTAATATTTGGCATTTTGGGAAAATATTGTTTGAGAGGTGGAAGTAACTAATTATTTTATATAAAACTAGATGTGGTTCAGATACTAATGCATTAAAATTGATTAAAAACATGTGAATAGGTAAAGTAAAAGTGTGTGTGAATTGATCAAACTGGATGTGATAAAAGTCCATGTGATTTAATAAAGTTAAGCTGACAGGTAAAGGGTAGGACAAACCTAGACCAACTTCATCACTACGTCACTGCAGCGTCTGAACACGCTTACACAGAGACACAGGCTACAGATGAAACATCATGACGAGCAGTGTTTAGACCAAGCCTCTAATAGGGAACCGCTTAAGCGATCCTCGAGTAAGGGCGCCGCCATACAGCGAATTACAGCGATATACTGCCGTCCACCAGAGGGCAGGCTCCAAAAGCGGAAATATAAGCAGAAACCCAATGGCTACTTTACAAGTGTAAAAAATATGTTTACAGCCTGGTACAAAAGATGGCTCTGGTCTCTAGAGCTAAGTTTTTACTATGTGACAACTCTGGGGGGGGATTTTTGACTAATACGTTTGTTTATGTTATCTGAAAACTATAGTCTTACTTTGCAGTAACAGCAGAAAGGCCAAGCTGTAATCACTCTTTTATCGTCTTGTGGTAAAGACAATATCAGTGAATGGGAAGCAATGAGCTCACAATTTATGCCTCATTGTGTCTATCTATATGTACTTCAAAATGAATATAAAGCATTTATTTTTTCAGTCTATGCTATGCTGTACATTAGCCGAAATAACTTGCCAGACCATTTCGTCAACTCTGGCTTAGGGATGAAACTGGGCAGAAGAATTGAAAATGTTTAGTCCCAGTGTTCACAGATAAACCAGGTCCCTCCAGCTCAGGAGAAAGAGAGACCGCTTCATCACAAAGATGCTTCGGTCTGTCAGTCGGACAGCTGTCAATTTGTCCCTGTGGGTCTCAAGTCCCATCCCCTGCTCAACTCGTCTCCGCTGGGCTCTGTCCACTTTCAAATTTTGTTTGTGGGTGGAGTTAGGCTCTGACCAGGTGTTGAGTGTTTCCCTTTAATGGACAAATTAGCATTAGCCACCAAAACATGCAAATGGTGCATAAATACCATGGCTGTGGCAAATGAAAACTGACAGACTTTATGTGTTTAATGTCAGTGCCTCCAGGGACAACATTAGCCACTGGCTTATATTGTAATTTAAAAAAAAATATGTTACACGTCGAGTAATTATGTGTGGTGGTAAGAAGGACAAACGCCTGAATAAGTTAAATATTTTTTATTATACACTTTAAGGAGGGTACTCCTGGTTTCTTATTCATTCGTCACACACACACACACACACACACACACACACACACACACACACACACACACACACACACACACACACACACACACACACTCTCTGAGCATCGGCGAACAGCGAAACGAAGAAGTGACCCCCAGACAAAAATACAATAAACAATACAAACAAAAATGAAAAGCGTTAGTCCGCTTGCACACATGCCTCAAAGACTAACTAAACACAAAAACAATAACTAAGAAAAAGGACAGCAGATAGCGGTACATGTAGATCACTGTTAAGCAAAAACAAAATCTAATCACACTCTGTTAAAAGACACATTTAATAAAAAAAATCTAAAAACATTAAAATACCGCATACCTGAGGTGTCACACAACCACACCCAGTCATTTACACGCAACCTGGCCGTCTTCACCACCACGGCCCTGTCTCATAAAACACAATTAAAATACAACCAAGACAGACAAAGACAATCACTAAAATCAAAAGACATTTACCGGATCACATTGTCGACACATCAACTGCGTGGGTCCAGCAATCGTCCTGGCCTCACAGGAACCTGGCACACCATGACACCCAGCCACTTCCTCTTTTATAGGGAGCAGGCCTGACGCCAGAGCGACACCCCGCGGTACCGCCCGTCACAAATAGGAGCCATTAGTGTTACATAAGCAGCTGTTGATGTTTGCTCTAGGTTTATTCATAAAAGATGGCAATTCCTTCTTTAATAAGTATGTGTGCTGCTGTTAGTGAGTGGGTAGATGTGGCTAACAAGTTTATTTATTCAAGAACACATACGTTTGAACGGCTAATTGTACTTGCGTGGTTGGTAATTGCGGAATTATCTGAAGTTAAGGTAGCATGTTAAATTGTGCATTTCTGTGCTAATGTAGGCATTCCCTTTTTAATCAACCATATTCACAAAAACAGTCAGTTTGTTGCCTAGAAACGTTTTAATAGTTTTATTTAGTTTAGTTAGAAATAATCATAAAGTCTGGTTCCATTGTACGTTTTTGCTGATGTCTGTAAATTAGCGTGAAAAATGTTACGAGCTGCTAAACTTAGTTTATTAAGATTACATAAATTTTTTCAGATTCAGTTTAATCACTTCACACACACACTTTTATAATACATATTAATTCACATGTGCCATTATCAATAAACGTAAGCTTTCACAGTTTTACATGCTTTTTTTTACAATATCTAGTTCTCATTATTTTTTGTTTCTTTAATCCCTCATAATATAAAATTAAAGCTAACAAAGTTTGATCAAATTATGGTCTA
This sequence comes from Neodontobutis hainanensis, assembly GCA_024349245.1. Taxonomy (NCBI): domain Eukaryota; kingdom Metazoa; phylum Chordata; class Actinopteri; order Gobiiformes; family Odontobutidae; genus Neodontobutis; species Neodontobutis hainanensis. Next base: position 40,275 of record JALDNG010000087.1, on the reverse strand, counting down.
TGTTTGATAAAGTTAGTAAAATTACACTTTTTTGGTTCCTGATGCTTATGCTAATAGCTAATTATAACAAACTGTTACTCCAGTTTTCTTAATGTAAAAAAATAAATCAATGCCGTTTTTATGCTGTGACAACTTGTTCTTTAATTAAAAACACAGTCATTATTTGTACAAGAAATACACACTTAAAAATATACAGACAACTACGTATTTGATGAAATGCTTGGGACAAACTTAAACTCGCACAAGAATGAGAAAGAATGCAACAGAAAAGAAGTTACTTTGCTTTGGTCTAGTCACAGTGACTACATTTGAAATATATATCATTTGTCTAAATAAAATACAATGTCAACTCTGTTATACTATTTTAGTGTTTTACATTTTTACAGAAAAGATTTGAGATTGTCGGATTATTATTCATCAAACTGTGCTGCAACTCTAACAGTCTATTTGAGGGTCATTGCAATAATAATAGCATTAGGAATATGGAGCCTTAAAGGGGTATTCCAGGTGGGTCTATGAAATATTTAGGGATTGGTAACTTATTCCATACAGTTGGTAATTGTTAGACCTGGTTTGGATAAGCAGACAGGAGCAGTAACACAGGATTAGTGAGATGTATGGCTGCTAAAGATGACACACTTTTATGAATTAACAAAAAACTACAATCTGTTGTGAAAATATATTTACATGGATTTCCTTCATCATATGATGACTACTTATTCTGTTTCACATTTATACATTCCGAGCAAAAATAGGAGCTGTCATTTCGCAACATATTTATCTAAAAATATCTTACATGGACCACATCTTTTAAATGGACTTAAGAAGATTATGTTTTATATTAGTGCTGAGGTCTAGACAGCAATATTCAAAACCAAGTCACCAGAACACATTGAGTCAATAACCAAGACCAGTGTATGAAGTCTAGGAACTGTTCTAAAATCCAGTCTAATAAACCGTCCAAGGCCAGTTTTAGACCATATTCAGTCTCATTAAAGGGTAATGTTTGGTGAAAGAGGCTAAGAAACTTTTTATCCAATCACAAGAACGATGTGGACAAATAAATTACTTGAGGTCTTGGTGTACGAGTTTGACACCAAGGTCCTAGACCTAGACCGGTATCGAGAACTACACTATTTTCTTTACCGGCCCTATTTACATCCGCAGATGATTTAGTCTGTTTTGTCCTGTCTGCTTCTCCAAATTAGGAATTTGTCAACAACTACTATCAAATTAAGAATCTAATAGAATCCCCAAATACTTGACTAGACCTGTAATTTTTTGACAAACTTTTTGGTGAATTTTAAGACTCCAAGAACAAGCTGGAATATATATATATATATATATATATATATATATATATATATATATATATATATTTATATATGAGGATGTATATCTATTTTGTTAGGTTCTCAACTGCAATATTCTTGAGGCACAAACTGAGGCTAAATCCACTGCTTTTCATCTCTACTGGCTTCTCTAGGCTTTAGTGCAAGCACCCACAAAATCTCTCCAAACCACAGGAAAAATGTGGTCGTCACATGCACATGATCAATATTTCTTGCATTCAATTTTCAGAACTAAACTTGTTGTTGCATCAGCTCCAACTTCTCAGTGAAGCCCCTCATGCAGTTATATAAACATGACGTGCACAAAACCTAACAGTGAACACGGGTGTGAGATTATGAGGCCAAATGAGAGGCCACTTATGTAGGAGAGATAAGTCATTTTTCTACCAACAGCAATTTGGTCATTTATTTGTGATACACAGATAAAATGTAAGTAATCATATTGTCATTCCTTACAGTATTAGGTGCACACTACGGCCACCTTCAGACCTCACATTTCAACCTTTTTTCTAACAACCTGGACATGTGGCTGGCTCAAATGTTTGTTCCTGAGATCACATTAGTTCTTACTCTCCCACTTTGTTTGTAAAACTACACTGAATTTTAATTGGTGAAAACAGCACTGTCTCTGGTGAAAGCTAATTCAATTATGACAATAGTCTGCAAGTTTTGTCATTGAACCGCCACAATGCATCAAAAAAACAGTGAAGCACACTTTTGTCTCTCTTTTGCCCAAATTTAAAGGAGCATTACCAAAGATCCAGAGTTTTTGTACTAGTGTGCCACCTCTGATGTTAGTGGTACTGCATCTGTACCGCAGTGTTGTGTGTTCACTGTGCACACTGCCGGTTTAGAGTGCACTGCAGGTCTGTCTCTTCTCTGTTCACAGGATTCATTTTCAACTTTGCCGCTAGCGTTGCTTAGTTTACTTATGGCGGCAAATCAGGAAGTGAGAACCAGGTAAATGAGCATGCAATTATGTCACGTCTGCTAAAACAGCATGGGAGTTTCAATCCCAAAACCTTCTCATTTAATTGACTGTAGAGGCTTACAGAGGCAACAGCAGCAAATTCAGATTGTTCAGATGCATGTATGGCTTAGAAAAAATATTATTTGAACCACGGAAACTTCCATAACGCACCAGTAAACCTCTGGGCTGAAAAGGTTTATCTGCATACCTGTCTGGAAAATGATTGGTTGTGCAGTCACTGTGCTTGGGCTGTAAAAACTGAGCCCCTTTTTTCTTTTTTGTGTTTTTTTTTTGCCCATTTATACTTTGAGTTAAAGCGTGCCACGATAGATCTGATCACTCTATGTAGATTGAAATAAAAGGTCTGAAGTTGACTTATACTGCTTCCCACTCCTTTTCTAAGTAACTTATTCAAATGGTGACGTTTATGTGATAGATATATAGAATACTCTTTATATTTGTATATTAAACCCACACGCATACCACAACAAAATATCTTGAGGTGCTATATATAAAAAAATATACAACATTTCCTCCGTTATATAGATTTCCTTTTGAACTAGCCTTCTTTGATATAGACTCTATGTAAAATAAAAGAACAGTTTTCAGCCCACTTCAGTTTGTTTTCTCAGAGCCACCGCTCAGTGCATCTAAATCAACTCCTCCCACAGCATCTTTTGTGACTTCTAGCTACTGATCTGTTTTAAAGACATGCCGCATCTGCAGTTTATCTCCTCAGCCTGCCGCTACATGAACCTCCTGGAATCTGAAATAAAGACATGCAGGCATGCTGGTCCCACTACCTGTAAGGAACAGATTATAGTCGAGGGGGAGACTAGGAAGACGCTTTTGGGTTTAAAAGAAGTGGAAGCGGTCAGGTTGTGGGAAGTACATGAAAATGCAGAAAAAACATGCCTACATATCCAGCTGAAATGTGTCAGTGACGTCAAAACCGAGCACAGTTATGCTCCATTTTTAGTTGACTCTTGATACAGAGGCGCTTTTTTGTTGGTATAAAAATAGAGCTAAGTAAGAAGCACAGATAGAGACAGACAAAGGCAGAGAAAAAGAGGAGAATCTGCAGCATTTCAGCCACAGCTCAGTGTCGTCCCAGTGCTACACAAATGCAATGTTCACGTCAAAGTTCAATGCATTGTCTTGGTGACTGTTGGTGGTCTAGGAAAGTGGAACAGCGGCATTCAAATAAAGCATTTCCTTTTGACTGCTTGCCTTCCTGCGCGGTGGTCGACAGAAGAGGATGTCCACTTGTAAGCAGATGTCAAAGTGTTTTCTTAATACTGAAGATTTAATCAACAAAGCGGGAATAGAAATGCAAATAAACCCAAGATTCCTTTTATGCAGATAACTTTCAGATTACATTCCTCTGAGACACTTTTGCCAACATTCCTAATTTTTACTTTTGAAATATGACTGATTCACCAGTTGTTTTGGTGTTTCTTTCCCTTATTTGTGTCGTGCAGCAGTTGTTGCTAGGGGTGACCTGCAAAGCACAGAGTGGACGTGAGGTGAGATCATTGTTACTAATACTATGAACCAGCTGTTGAAGTGATGGGACAGCAGTAATGGTGTTGCTGGTGGCCCGTTGTGACTGCTGTCCAATGCATTTTTTGCTTTGATATTTTGTACTTCTGATGCCCTGATTTGAAGAGTCTGGGGGAAAAAACGAACTAATTCCACAGAAGAAGAGAAGTCTTTGTGCTGGTTTTGTGATTAAATTAAACACCTTATAAAATTTAAGTGTTACATTGTGTTATTGAGAAGAAAGACAAAAATGCACCGTGTGGTGAATACTGGCTTGGTCAGAGTAAAGCCAGAGTAAAGATAGTGCAGTTATTTGGCTTGGGGTTCATAGTTTGGTCTTTCGAAGTCTTTACTGTATTATATATGTGGGTTTAGATCTCTGTGGCAGTGATTTCCTCAAAGTGAATGTCATTGCTGCCACTGCGGACCTCATAGTCCTCCAGGTCACGGTTCTCCAGCTCCAAACTGAGCTCCCTCATGACTCGCTCCAGGTCCCGGTTCCGGCGGTACATCTGGATGTAGTTCTGCTGAAGTTGTTTCTGGTAGCGGATTACCTACACAAAAGCAAGTTCAGAAGATAAAGTTAACAAGTGCCAATGAAAATGTATGTCACAAATTGTAAGCTTTTAGCTCTCACACTGGTGGTTTAATTGTTGTGGTCATTGGTTGCGGTCTGATAGAATTAACAACAATCTTGTTTACCGTAATTATAACCAAGACTTTTCCACATGGCTCTAACAAACAGTATGTTAACAACTGAGTTCAATCTCTGTAGACTGCACCAGTTATTCTCAAACTTTAAACCTAAAAATAAAAGAATAAAAATGTAACCGAAAACTTTACTATAGTAGGGTGGACACAAATATATCAAGTCTTATTGTTATTGTAATGGCATATCACGTTTCATTACATGCAGCCCTACAAGTGTGGCAAGGGCTTACCATTGAGCAATATTAATCAACCATGGTACCTTTTCTTTCTCCTCCTGCCACACCCTCCTCTCCTCCTCAAACCGTGACAGCAGCTCCTCGCCTGTCCGTCTCTCATAAATGAGTTCTGCCTTCAGTCGGTCCACCTAAAGACAGAGAAAGGTCATTAGAACCTGCACAGTTTTGAGACTACATGATGTTCCGACTGAGCCGAACCTGTTGTCTAAGTGCCAGCACTGCCTCTACATTCTGCCTCTGAGCCTTGGCCTCGTCGCTCTCTCCTCCCCAAACCAAGTGAGTGTCCTCCCCGTCGCGGTACACAGAGGGACTAGGCCCGCCTCTCCCTGTCACACCTCTTCCCTGTTGAATGGTCAAGTTCATACCCTTCCCGTTTGCATTCAGAGATGGAGTCAGAGTGTCCCGCAGGCGTTTGGACTCATCCTCTAAACGTCCCATTTTCTCACGCAGCAGCTCGGCCTCACTCTTTCGTCTCTGGAGCTCATTTTCACACACTTCCAGCTCCAGAGATCGGGTCCTCAGACCGGCCTGGGCCTCCTGGGTGCGGATCTGGCTGGACTGCAGCTCGGACCGGGCCTCTCTCAGTTGGGCCTTCAGCACCACTATGTCCCCTGCCTTTTGACTCAGCTCTGACTGGATCTCCTTCAGCTGCTGCTTCAGGAGCGAGATCTCTCCAGACTTCTGACACACCTGGGGAAGAAGAGTTGAAACATTTTACATTACTCTATTCACCTACTATATATACGATATATTCAGCATTGTCTTTAAGGATTTATATAAAAAACAAACCAGAGAAATATTGAAAGTTGTTCGGTTTCTAGTAATAATATAATAATACAATGTAAACATATAAAAACTGTCTTAGAAGGGACTATTATATAAAATGTTGTGATATTTTAAAATGAGAACATTTACAATGTCCCCTCTCACTGGGGCTGCAGCTGGGACAGAAAGCTCTGACTTGGCTGAGGTTGACAGAAGTACTGAGTGTATTCTCTGGGGAGACTTTCTTTGTGGTACACTGCTGCTAAAAACTACTTTTTTGCCAGGAACCTAGCCTCACTCTTGTTGCAAACCCTTGCCTTTATTGTGAGACTTTTCCTATCGCAGGATTCAGATATAGACAATATAGTCACATACCTAATTTTTACAAACTATGCAAAATAATGTTTGGAGGGGATCTTTTTATACCTCCCACTTGGTTTCCTCGAGCCGTGGGCCCAGTTGGGTCTGCTCTCTCTGGATGGTGGCACACCTCCGCTCAAGAGTCTCTCTGTCCTGCAGCAGAGAAGAGAAGTCCTCCTGCAGCTTCTTCTTCTCCTGTTGGAGCTGGAACACCTGGGGACAAACACTTGATTAAATCAAGTACTACAACATTCATGCTTTTAAATATATTGTTACTTGCCTAAACACTTGGGACTTAGGCATGAGATATTTTTTGAGAGTACTCCACACTCCTTGTGTACCTGTAATTGCAGAACCTGCTGTGCCCTTTGAGCCTTTTGCAACGCCTGCTTCATTTTTGAGGCACAGTTCTGTCTCAGCTCTTCCATCTCTCGTTCACATCGTCGTTGCTTCTCTTCATACACCTTGTGATGGTGAAATAGTAACAGGTTTAGTCTTAAATAAATATTTTACAAAACCACTGGAGGTTGTTGAAGGCCAAATGTGAAGTAAAAGATTTTGTCCCTATGGAGAGGTGTGGCAACATTATTTTTAATGCTGATAATGACGGTAATAATAATGATATTACTGCGTTCTTATTACATGTAGTTATTTATTCATTGCTCAGGTTTCTCTCACTTTAGTCTCCAGGGTTTTTATAGAAGACACACATTAGTACACACTGACACCCGTTCGTCTCATGTAAGTCTTTGTTTTGTATTGTCTTACGTGTTACAGGTATGTTTAATTTGCTACATGTATGCATTTATATATATACTCTTTTAAATCTCTATTTGTTAGCAAAAATAAAAACAAGATTTTAAGTAAAGAAAAGAGGTCTTGACAACTTTCCACAAGCTCAAAACAGTGAAAAGAACATTTAAAAGGAGAGAAGAAGAATCATTAGTGACCAGTCTACCCTACATTATAATTCCTAACAGCACAAAGCATACCTCCTTCTGAATATTTGTCATTATGAGCCCTGAAGAAGCAGACACAGTTGAGGTCTCACCTGACAAATAGCAGCTTCGTTTTCGTCCAGGTTCTCACGGAGTTGCTGGAGCTCCAGGTCCCGTTCTTTTAGCTTCTCCTCCAGTTCCCTGACCACGCCCTCGTAGCCCTCGACAGGTGGCGAGTGTCCACAGGAGCCGCTGTCCGATAGGGGCTGCCCGCGCCCACTTATGGATCCAGAGCCTGTGCTTTTGCTGGATGAGGAGCGTCCGCTGTCCGAGTTTGTGTGTCCATGACTCACACTCCCTCCTGAAGTGTTCCTGCCCAGGCCAGACACCGGCTCCATTTGGCCCCCAGAGCCTGAACCGGAGCCCTCGCTGGGGGCCAGGCTGTAGCCTGTGCTGCTGTGAGTGGGCAGACTGGACAGAGAGTTCCGGCCCGAGTCGGACATGGAGCAGGACTGGCTGCTGCGGGCGTTACGGCCCATGCACTTGTCCTCAGACGCTGATGTGTTGTTGGTGGTGTTACTGTTGGTGCTGATATTGTTGGACCCTCCGAGGGGCAGCAGGAGGTTCAGGCTGCCCTGGCTTTCGGACAGATTACCACCTCCTGGACGTGGTGGCAGGTATTGCACAGAGTGGCGGTTCTTGGGAACCACTGGTTTGAATGCCGTTGGACGGATGAGCACCTTCTCCATATTCTAAAAATATAGACCCATAAGAAAAGCATAAGAGCTCCTAGATCAGTTGGTAGAACGCAAGAACACAGGAGACCCAGTTTGAATCTCGGACGGAACATTTTTTCAATGTCATCCCCCTCTCTTGCCCTGCTTCCTGTCAACTCTTAATAAAAGGCAAAAAGGCCCACCAAAAAAAAAATGAAAAAGTAAAGCATAACTGATAAAGTAAAACTAAGCCACACTAATTAGGATCAAACTCATTAGCACGGGGGTGAATGATACTGCAGCAGGTCACCCCTTGAGGCTCTGATCACTTTAATTTGATTTAATTCATATTCATAAGCTTCATTAAACAATTTTCTTTAAAATCTTCCTTTAATCTATGACAAAATGAATGAATAATGACTGAAGGAGAGAATGAGATTAAAGGGCAGAGAAGGAGAGGGGGGAGCCTCACGTGTTCTGTAAGCATTTCTCTTAATGGTCTTCCTGTGGGATCAATAAATAAGTCAGTGTGTGTAAGTGAGCTCTGACATTGATTCTTATGTGGCTGAAGGTGAAGAGCTGTCAATCTGCCATCTGAGTCTGTCAGGGCAGTGATTAAGATCCTCACTGGATCGATTGGAATAAGTACACAATTAGACAGATCACAGAATGTGTGGTAAATGGGGCCAGCACATGAATGTAGAAACATGAATAGAAGGTTGACTGGCTATAGCTATAAAGCTTCTAATACCTTTAATATTCACAAAAGTAGTGTGTAAAGTGAATTTTGTTATGTCCACAAACTATGACCAGGCCCGCTGTATAGATGTAATGTAGAAGTTTTAGTGTGGTAAGTTGTAATGTGAGTCCATTACCTTCTCCAGTTGTCCAGACACTGGGACAAGTTTAGGAGGAGGTCCTCCTATGTTCCCGTTCCTGTTGTCTTTTTGCTCCTCCGAGTCGCTACAGGGGCTGGTAACTGCTAGTACTACGTTGTCATTCCAATCTCCCAGCACCACCTCGTCAGTGGCATAGCCATAGTTTCCATTAGTTCCTCCTCCTGTTGCTCCGGTTGGTGCAACACTGCCACCAGTCCCGGCAGAGTTCCCTGGTCGCTGCTGCTTTTTTGTGGGCAGCGGAGGGGGCTGGAGCTGGGCCTGAGGCTGAGTCTGGTTGGAGATGACCAGCAGCTGCTCCTGGGAGCTCCCGCTGCGGAGGGTGTTGTCCTGGAGCCGGAAGCAGCTGGTGGCCGGTGTGGAGCGGCGTGGTTTGGAGGAGAATTCACTGGCGGCTCGACAGTGTCTCTCCTGATAGGTCCGTCCCGATATGAGACTGCTGACTGAACCCATGGCTGTCCCAGAGTTAGTGCAAAGGACTGAAGGCGAGTGGGATGGGAGCGGCCGACACTGTTGGACCTCGAGACCTGGGTTGGGGTGGTCAGTCACGGACACAGGGAGCGCCTGAACCAGAGCCATGGCACTGGGACGGTGTCAGAGGCACCACACACTCTGAGGAGACAAGAGACGGGGAACTTATGACACTACACAAATCTCTTTTTTTTTACTGGAGGCTCTATTTGTTTCAAGGTTTAATATGTAACATTCATGAATTATGATGTGATAAAATGTAATTTAATGACGTCAAAGTCCCAAAGAATATCCCAAAGAATGTATTCATTTTTTGAACTATTTACAGTATAATGCAAGAATTTCTGTACAAGATGCCGACACTGAAATGGAACTTAAAATACAAGGGGATTAATTACACACAGCACAAGTCTTATATCTGCACAGCTCTGATAAAACAAATTTATATTCTAATGCAAAGTGACATCTACAAGAGAAATCTCTTCACACTTAATTAATTCTGCAAATGTCAATATTACATTTATAAGTGTTCACCAACGTAACTAAATTAACAGTCTAAAATACATAATCGAAAAGACATTACTGTTTCACCAATAATTTATTCTTTTAATAAAAGACTTTCTTTTTTTGATATATATTTATTTGATTTTACACAATTTGATCAAACACATCCCAGTCAATGTTCATGCAGCTTTAATAGTACGCAAATAGTCATTTTTGTGTTAAAATACTTGCCAACAAATGTATTGATTTTAGGAGAATCGCCGCTCACAAAACCCATTAGCAGAGAACACTGTTTTTTAAGAAACATTTGTCCAGAGAGCGCATATAATCACTCATTCTTCATTAAAAAATATCTGTCTGAGATGCTGTGGTTTCCTACTAGTGTCATTAGAAAAAGAGGGAGAAAGTGTTCATTGTTATTCCTAGACGGCCCAGTATAAACAGTCATCAGATGTCAAGCAAAAACCTTCATACAATATGAATTCTTAACCCTTTTTCATTGTGCTACATTGGCCTTCTGTATTTTCAAAAACATAGACTCATCTTAGATAGATAGATAGATAGATAGATAGATAGATAGATGATAGATAGATAGATAGATGATAGATAGATAGACAGATTTTTATTGTCATTGTTATAAATATAACGAAAATGTAAAAGTTCTCTCCATTAGTGCATCATTCGTACGTAGTTGTCTAATAATAACAATAATAAAATAATACTAAATGTAAATTTAAGAAAAAAAAACAAACAAAAAAAACATTTAAAACACTAAAACCATAATAATTTAAATATAAAAACACTTAAAAACCCACACATACATCAAACAAAAACGCTGATCTAGATTATTTTAATTATAAATCTTATTCACAGAGGAAGTGTTGGCAGATGAAGTGTTCCACTTGCAGATCGTATTATCAGTGTGAGCTGCTGGGGGCAGCGAGGGGACTCATCCTGCTGTGCCAAGCCCAAATCCGTCTGGCCAAGAGGAATAATCCACGCCAAAAAGGAGCACACACAGTCTCCTCCTGCACCAACACCAAAACTACACACAGGATAACATTCACAGCAGCTCAAATCATTCATCACACATATGCCTTAACATTTAGAAACAGCAAGGGGAGGGGCCAGGATAGAAAGCAAGCTTAGAAGTGTTTTAGGTTTAGTGTACTGAAGGATGATAAGAAGCTGTGAAAATCACTAGTTTCAAATTAGGAGTGCCTTAAGAGATTATGTATTGTGTCAAAAGCATTGGTTAAAGTGACAATAACAACCAATTTCAAGCTGAGGATAAGTGTACACAATTTTAAATTTTTTTGATTTTTTAATGTTTGTTGATGATTTTTTTAATGATTTTACTCAAAACACTGTGTGCACTGACAGAGCTCAACACTAAGAGCAGTAAAAACAAATCAATTAGCGGTGGTAGTATTATTGCACACAAATAACTACTACTGCATGTTAAGTGAATTTTTTGTTTTCTAATTAATCTGTACTATTGGATTGTTCTCTTTCAAAAACAAATTACAGTAGCCGAACCACTGTAAGTCAACTCTATTTATAATGTTCAGTCTGTGGCAGAAGCAGTAACAGTAGCTCATGACTCCCCCTACTGGTGTAAAGTGATAACAGACCCCCCCAGGACAGACTAAGTGAAATAGTTTTGGTGTACCGTCAAAAACTACACATTACACCTTTGAAGTACCAAACATGAAAAGCTTGTAATATTTTATAAAATACTGTGATAATTGTTTAGATTAGATTAGACTAAAATTACATTAATGTTTGACAACCAACTTAGACTTAGACAAACCATGAAGTAATAACCATTTCCTTAAGAGCAGAGAGGTCCAGGTTGGCACCAAAGCAAAAAAGGACAGTTTAGTTTAATCAGTATTAAATCTGAATACCTAAAAATGATTAGTAATTATATTAGTCTAGATCAGTGACTTCTTTTTTTTACAGGACCCACAATTCAACAAGCCAACAGTAATCGTGACCCAACTTCCATCGCTGATTTAGTGTTGTTTTCATTTCTACCATAAGTTATATTAATTCCCTTTTAATGCTACATTTAAGCCATGGTTTGCTATTGTTTTCTTGCTCCTGGCTTTTTCAATAGCAGAATTTTTTCAATAAAAAACTAAGCACTACCATAAATTTATTAACAGATTATATTGTCAACCCAAATAAAGCCTATGTAATTAAGAACTGAATTTGCTTGTTTTTCTACATAGCTTATTATCCAAGGTTGAAAGTCTTTTCATCTTTAGGTATTAGTCATCGGAGTTTCCCTCTCGCGGTTCCATGTTTGCAGTGAATATCAACCAAAGAATGAGAGGGAGTAAACGACACAACCCATGAGAACCCATGACTCCAGGAGATAAAGATATTGCAGTCACTTCTCATGCAAGAATAATCACAACCTTTCACCCTGATTTTTCCCAAACTCCACTTGTTGCTCTCTGCCAGCTCTGGACAAGCACTTTTGAGGCAGGGATAACAGAATTAACAACCCCCCATAGTCAGTGAAGTGTGACCCCCCCACGCCTTCACCCCACGACTCCCTAGTGAGGGCTGGGGATCGGCTCTGGTGCTCTCCTCCCACCCTTGTGACCTCTGGGGAGCTGCTTTTGTCCTGGCTGCTTGGGCAACAAATCCTGAAAGCTAATTTCCTCTTCTGAAGTTGCCCACTGAAGTTACTGAAGGCCTCCTGCATTCCTGAGTGAAAATATCTGTACGCTCCCTTATTGCATGCATCCTCCTCTGCTGTCAGCACAGAAACACCCTCTCCACGTCTAAGAATAGCAAATGTCTCAAGTGCCTGAAATGATTCGGAGTCGCAGCGAGGCATTTGATTCTGCATTCAAAAATAAACTCCAGTCAGTTCAGACAGGTCAAAGCAGGGACACTTTACACCGCAACCTGCAGCGCTAAAACTATTAAATAATGCTGCAAGGCTCAAAGGCAAAACTTCAAAGTTAAGCTTCTGACACAATGTGGAAGTACACCTAACACCAAAGGATTAGCAACAAGAAAGAGGTTCCTAGGTAGTGCTCGCTAATAAGATCCCCAAGTGTCAAAGTAATCTTGTTATGAAGAGTCTGTTAACGCTGGCATTGGTCTGAAAACAAATAAAATAATAAAGTTAATAATAATAAATAAACTATTATCCTGCCTTCTCAGTCAACTTCTGAGATGTTCCGGAGACTTTGTTGGGCTATGAACAAGGTTAGACAGGTCAGAAGTGGAGAAAAAAGTATAAGTAGGTTAAAGGGGCAAGGAGACAAAAGGTGGGCAAGGTGGGGGTGCTGCACGGAGGGTTTAGAGGAATTTCAGTGCCAGGTATTTCCAAAGAGTCTCTGGCAAAAGGCCTTGGGAAAACCAAGCACCTAATACTGCTGATGAGCGAGCACACATGGGTTCAGAGGGTCTAAGCACCTTAAGATCTCAAAAAGGCTAAATGAAAAGGGAAGGCAGGCATCAGTTTGTATCTGAGGCGAGGCGTTTGCTGCAACCGAGCATTGAACACTTTAATCATGTCTGTTTGAAGGACCCGTGTCCTCTCTCTTTTACAGCTTTTCTCCCAAGACACTTTCAGATCTTTAAAAAACGATATATGAGGCACATGGAAGTGACAGCTCTGGTGAGAGTTGGGGTTATGAGACCGTCAAGCTAAAAGGAGAGAATACTTGAGTAAAACACTGCAGTGAAGCATTCACTGTTTCAAGTAACTCGGCTCAAGAGGCTACTCCAAAACATTTAACATGAAAGACGCTGCTACCAAGAGGTCATTTATTTCTGATCTCGCCTCGACTTTGAATAAACAGCGAAGTATAAAAACGCTGAAAACACTCTGGTGTCCGCTTTAATGAAGGCCATGTTAACTAGCGACGCTATCAGGGTTTTCTTGTATCATTACATTTCAAATCAAATGAAAGCAACAGGGTATCAGACTACCTTCTTTGTATAGACTAGAAGAGTTAGTTGCGTTTGGCCAGGCTACCAATTTCTACTGCATGTTACGGCACTACGGCAAATATGTAACAATTTGTATTTCCACCGGATCCGCTGAAGTGCAGCTTTGATCCAGCAGTGCGGCGCGGACAAAATACACATCAGTTCTATTTTTGTTTGACGCCGGAGTCAAACTGTAATTTATCTGCACAGATCAGATTGCACCAAAATGGAAACTGTACGTGCACAACATCTGGAGATCCAAAGTAATAAAAAAATATACCAACAAATTTTCCTCATTTGAATATTTATATGTTTATTTACACAATTAATCATTAAATGCAATAAGATCTGTAAATACAAAGCTTTTTTGTGCCTATTATAATGAGGAAAAACCCTAAAGTGATGTTTATTTGAACAACAATGAAATCAAGATCTCAAACTAAAACCTTTTTTTCTGGTTCTTCCTCTTCTGAATAAACACTTATTTTGGTTGCGCACACAGGCTAAGAACCAGCCTTTTTTAGCTTAGCCACTGACAAAGGTGTTATTGGTGTGGCTAGCTTCAATGATTTTCCAACTTCTTCCTTTATCTTTCATCCCCATTTTCCTTTTCCTTCTTATTTCACCCATACCCTTTTCCTGTGTTTGCTGCTTCCTGTGCTGGATAATGGCCACAGGACTTTCCTGTCACTCTTCTTATTAAAGACCCCAACCCCCTTCTGTTACAAATCCCCGCCCAATACAGATAGAGTTCCATTCCCTCCTCTGTGGCGACGGCGCTGTGTGATTAAGCTGCAGCAAAGCCAGTGTGAAGTGTGGAGCAACAGGTGGAAAATATAAAATTGTCAGATCAGAGTCTGTGCTTTAAGACAAAAAAGTATCAATATAATGAGAACCATTCATAAAATTCCTGTGGATAATGTTTCCACTGGGCTGGGTGGTCACCAATCACAGCGCTACACTTCGAGTAATGTGCTCTTTGATACCAGGATGCAGTTAGCGTAGCTCAAATTAGCTCCTAACTTCTAACACATGTTCTGAGTTATTTATTCCACTTTATATATTGAACGTCGCTATGTGATATCTTAGCAAATAGTGGTTTCCTGTAATCTTCTTAGGTCAGAACGTATAGCAAAATGGCTGAAAGTTCGCTAAAGTAAGAGTAAATGCGCTAGTGCAGAATTTAATCAGTGATAAGCTGCAATTGTGACAATATATGATTTACATTTACATTTATTCATTTGGCAGACGCTTTTATCCAAAGCGACTTACATTGTTCTACAGTAATTACCAGTGTTAAAGCCACTGGAGGCAAGGTGGGTTAAGTGTCTTGTCCAAGGACACAACGACAGAATGAACCGTGGGGAGAGTGGGAATCGAACCCCCTACCTTCTGGTTGACTGCTCTACCCACTGAGCTACTGCTGCCCTATGATAGAATGAGGACAGGCCTACATATTTAGGACAAGCTGTTGTACACTCCAACTAACTACTAACATCATATTATAACAATGACTTTTTGAAGCACAGAAAGACAAACTTTTGTCCTTTTTCTACTCACTGTAGGCAGCCAGCAGCCGATAGTTTTCTGGAACGCAGGTGTTATGTCATAATTCTTACTGAGGAGGCCGGTACACAACAGAGAGGGCACAGCAATGAACCAAAAAACACAGAAAAAATTCATAAAAAAAACTCAATACAATAGTAAAAATAGTTTTGTCTAGTCATCTAAACAGTTTCTCAATGCGAGTCAGGACATACCCAGTCACACCTTAGAATTCTGGATACCTGTGAGCCAGTTTATCTCTAAATGCATTTTCATGTCAGATATAGGACACATCCAAGATGCACTTAGCTCATTCAACCCATGCATTCTTTTCCTGCTCTCATTAACACTAAAGGCAATGCTATTTTGCAAAAACAGACAGAAAATTAGCCATAATTACCACACAAATGTTTTGGTTTTGTACAAAGAGCCTGGGTGGCCTTGTTTATTCCTGATCCCAGAAGAACGGCTGAAAAACACAAACTTAACATTCAAGGTGAGTCACATTCATTCTCAGCACTGTCTGACAAAACCAACAAGTACAGGCATGACAGAAATCTCTCACACGTCCATCTTAACCTCCTTTCTCATTTATATGTCATGGATCTTCTGGCTCCAAATAAGCTCCACAGTCAAACTTCAAACACGCAACTAAATGATATTGTAATGAAGTCAGCTGACTTTGCAGCAACAGTACTTTAATGTTGTGCCAGACAACCTGAGGTTATATGAGCGCTCCATTCCAACACAATGACTGCAGGTTTGTCTGAGTGGCGGCTCTCCGTCACCTACCCCCACCGGGCTCGGCTTTACGCTCTCATTCCATCTTTGTCTCTTTAAAATTGCATGCAAACATATTCAGCCCTCATTATCCCACAACCAGTGCCAAGTTTCTTTTCACTCCAATAACTCGTCTGGCACAGTAACACGGTAGATATAACCTAAAGTTGCGAGCGTCCATGCAGATGTTGTTAACGTTTCCTGAAACAAAAACAGAAGTAAAGTTTCTAAATGGAGTCTTTACAAGAGTAATTGGCAACAAATCCTCTTAATTTTTTTTCCTTTTCTTTTACGAGCGACTTGTTGCTGCTGTAAGACTTTAGCCTCTCTCTCTGTTTGCAGGTGTTGCCATGGCAGCAAAGGTCCACATATTTTCCTGTGGAGCCGAATGAGAAAGGACGAGCGGGAAGGAGAGTGAATGAGTTTTGTCTGGCTCCTGATAGGCTGACAGTGTGACAGGTTGGCTCTTTAGCATCTCAAAGCATCTGGCCTCAATGCAGTGTGGGTGACCGGGTCTACATTTCTACCTCTCTCTCCTCATTGCACATTTACTGTAACTTGAAGTCTCTCAGTGCCCCAGTGGGGGTTGATGGCGAGAGCAGCCGGCGGTCTATTCAGACGGGACCGAGTGAACCTCATTGACAAGGATCTGTGAAAACATGGTGGTCGCCAGGGGACACAAACCGTCAATCAAAAGTTTATTTATGCCATGATGCATGACGAGCTGCCGTATACATGAGGTTCTGACTTGTTACTAAATTGAGGTTGCACTGAGGTTAAAGGGACTCTAAAAGGGCGAGTTAATCTTTAAACCTGACAATAACATAATGCTGGTCCTCCGCTCAATGTATGCTGCACTCAATGTGATACTCCAAATTATAGCAGTGCCTAATTATTTGTGACGTCTAACAGAAGTTTAGAATATTTTAACAATACCATCAAAATCAAAGTAATGAACCTTCTAGTTCTAATTTATAATAGAAAATCCCCAAAAAATCTGTAGTTTGACAAGTCATTAACTTTCATGTTTTCACCACACTAATGTCAATTTATAACCACAATACGCTACAGACAGTGAAGGGTGAGGTGTCGCCTGCCCTGAATGCAATCAGACGTTAGAATAACGGCGAAACAGAGAAGACATTCCTCATTTCAACACATTTTGACATCACAGGGCTGTGCCATTGACTGTTATTTTCCATGTCAGTTAACACACGTTTGTGTTGTCACATGCTAAACAGGCATTCAAGTCTTGCCAAGTCTTCAGACTAATGCACTCAAGTGTAAGAAAACAGTTATTTGTCATGCAATTTGTTCCTCCATATTTCTGTTGCTGTTACAAGTTGTGTTCATTCAAAAAAACATTAACAAAACAGAAAAAATGCTTATCATAATGATTTTGTTGAAACATGAAGCAAAAGGCAAATAATGAATTGTCATGTTTTACAAAATAATTATAACTTGTCATTACAAATGAAAAAAAAATTACTGGATCAAAGGCTCTTATCCCATCTGACCAGGAATGTAACGATTTACTCATCTCATGATTCAATTCACGATTCTGATCTCACAATTCAATTTTGTTCTAATTTTCTTTAAGGAAATGTGTTGACACACATTAGAAGTGAACAAGTGCCCCATTATGCTCTATTATCTTAGGCAAAGTAATTGAAAAAGTTGTATATCAGCAACTTACTGACTTTCTATTGACCTTACCACAGGGCAATAAAATGGCAGTTACATCCGGGCTTTTCTGCTGCATAGTAAAACAATAGTTTTCAGATTGCATAAACAAACGTATTAATCAAACATGTACCCCCCTTAGAATTGTCATGTAGTAAAAATTGGATTTCTCCTTTTATTTACGCTTTTGGAGCCTGCCCTCTGGTGGACAGTGGTATATCGCTGTATGGTGACGAGTTGGTCATCTTACTTCAAAAAAGTAATTAGTTCCAGTTACAAATTACTTACTCCCAAAAAGTAACTGAGTTAGTAACTCAGTTACTACATTGTAAAAGTAACTCAGTTACTCAGCAAAGTAACTGAAGTTATTTTTTATGTTAAAACGCTATTACGTTCTATAACAGCTTAAATATCAAAGATGTTTAAATGAACTGATAAAAACACTATATACAGTATTTTAGAACATTTGGTATTTATTCGAACTCAACAGATTGCAGTCTGCCATATGAAATGCATAGAAATAAAACATATAAAAAATAAATATTGAAAATAAAATTCAAGTGCAAAATTAAATCACACAAATGTGTAACAAGAAACAAAGGAAGATCTGGCCAATAAGTAGTGCAAATCTCTGTACCTGTAAATTATTGCACAATAAACAGAACACAATCCAATACTCTCTGTAGATTAACATGTTCATTCTATTCTCAGTGAAAATGAAGAAATATATTAATCTATTCTAAAATACTCTTCATCTAACAACTAAACCAGTGGTTGTAATGTACTCTAATTCCTCAAATGACGTTTTGAGCTCAATATTCATTTTTTCATATTCACTGTCTACGAATTTAGCAAAAGTGTTTCGGCATGGGGCAACCCCCCCTTTCTCCTCCTCGTACTGGTGTTTTAACGAGCGTTGCTTGTTTTAACAGTGGCTCTGGCTACTTCGCTGGAGCTCACGCGAGCTGCGTTTAGGATTGGGTTAGCAGCTCAACAAGTGTCGTGTTAGCATGTGTTGATGTGAGGGGCTTCATATGATTTTAGTTGCTTAAGGCAGATCTTTTTTCAGTCTTTTTTCGCATTTGCAGCGATGTCCTAAGTATTTCGAACCTCTTTAAATCAAACCCAATAATAAACACTGGTCTCATATGTTTCCCTAAAACAGTAGAGCTTTATTAACAACTCTCATTTGTTTAATTGTTACCTTTTACGCATTTTCACATATAATTAATATTATATACATACATATTATTAATAATAGCAAAAATATATTAACAGTAATAATTAATGTGAGGTCCAGAAGTCAAAGGAGCGTATTTGGGCTGTGGACCTTAAGTTGGAGACCCCCGGTCTTTACTCTCATTGGCTGCAGCAGAGACTCACAGACTGGAAGTGTCACATATGTTAAGCGATTTTTAACTGGCTCACAGTTAATTGTTACATCCCCACATCTGACAGGAGGAAATGGCTAGTCCAACATGAGTCAGAGACTTCAAACGGTCTACCTTATTCTCAATACTTACTGCCATGGTTGAGAAGTGCTAGACTTATTTAACCATCAGAGCTGAGTATGAATAGAATAATTTTCAGGAAAAGTAATCAATTGCCAGAGTGACATTAAAGAAGAGTACAAAATGTGCAAGAAGACGAGTTCCGCTGAATTTTCCAGGCTTTTTCCAGCCTCTGACAGTGATCCTGCGTCGGGCAGTGGTCAGACAGTGGAAATACCGCAGATGCCGGTGGTACAGACGCAGGAATTAGCCTTGTATTTAACCAACTACTGTGTGTAAGGATCAACTCCAACCATATCCACCTTCAGCTGCTGAGGTTATTCAGTTCTGGGCAGGATAAGCTAATTTAAACTCCAGCAAGGGTCAACTTGGGGTGTTTTTTTCAGTGAATGCAGCTGGTCAAGATTGTTCTATGTTGTTATTGTTTCAGCTTTGTAAAGAAGAGGAAAGTTTTTCCTCCAAAATGTCCCTTCCTTCCCCCTTGCTGCTGGGCTGGATGGAGAACCTGGATGACTGGATGATAAAACTGGATGTTTTAGTGACAGGAGAAAAAAAAAGGAGAAAAAAAGGTACCTTTATCTTTCCCTGAAAGCACACTGGCTGACGGCATGACTCAAAATGTGAAACACTAAAAGGACTCAAATTGTAGTGCTTACTTACAGCTAAAAGACAGACAGAAAATTAGGCCAACACGTCCATAAAGACTGCTGCTTTTAAACAAAGTCTGCAAAAGTGTTTACTTTTTTCAACAGAGTGTAAAATCTGTGATCACATACGGCCAATGTAACGCAACAAGACACAACGCAACCCACACGTACACCCAGTGTTGCTAAACGCAGCCAGGCAAATGAGTTTCACAGCAGTGATTACATAAGCTGCAGAGGCGCCGCACTTTGACTGTGCCAGCCTCGATGTATAATTCACTTGCGCTCATCGAGGAGAATATTTGACAAGGTGAAGACGTTCGTACACGTGCGAACAAACAGAGAGACTGATTGTAAAAGAAGATGGAGTGTGAGGAGAACACTGCGAACTGAACAGGAGCCAGGCCCACTTCTAATCTCTGGCTGGCTGTCTCTCTCCGGGGCTGCTTGTCCACTGCTGCTTGAGTGTTGAGCTCTTCTCATCTGGAGGCTTTACATAAATACCTGGCATATGCTGGGAAATAATGGAGTTTCAGTAGGAAAAGATGAATTGGAAAATCGGCTGTGTCCCACTTTGCGTACTCCTGCACTCACGCTCTTTATTCAGAGGTACTGCAAAATTTACTGTTTCCACATACGTACAGCTTTACTACGTTAATGCTAATGCTGCATCCATATGGACCTGGTAGTGTTCAGCTTTGCGTAAAAAAGAAAAGAAGCGCTAACATTAAACCTGACTTATTTGTTATCAACCCCAACTGCTTGAATTGAGAGTACATGAACACAAAGATGTAAAAACGACTTTGTAACTGTGCCAACAAATATAGTGAGACTAATGCTATCATTTAAATCGTTGATCAACACTTTACTATGTTAACAGTCGGCATCATTACAACCTAATAGGGGTGTAACAAAACACAAAAGTCACAATTTGCTTTGGTTTTGGTTCTTGGAAGTTTTGATTTGTTACAATGTCGGCACACAAATTTAAACTTATCCACTTGTTTTTGCCCGTTATTGTTTTTGGCGGGAAAGGCAAATTGTTTCCGACAGATCTTAATGATGACGGTCTGGATTCATGTTGAGCACATATAGTTTATGAAGAAGAAAAAATAATAATGCTTAGTACCTTCTTGCATGTAGTCTATTATATTTTTATTTATATACTGGCATTTTGATTCAACATACAAATCTTTTCTTGTGATTGTTTTTCTCTCACTGTGCTCCAGGAAATTATTATGTAGTTATATTTATACAAGTCTACAGTGCTCACAAACTTCTCATAGTACATAGTTAGCAGTGAAGAGTGCAGTTCAGTAATAAATAACTTAAGATACAACCAAAGAGCCTCAAGCCTGACAGAGGTGACACCTCTTTAGATTTTGTATACAAACACTTCTAATGGTTGCCAATGTCCCGCGGCATCTATCACGTGTCTACCTCAGCTAAACAAACCATGAGCCAACCTCACATCTCCTCCTCATCTTTCCACTTAAGCTTTACGTCAACTTTTACAACACCTGTAAGCTCCAGCTGTGGTGTTTATGAGCTACAACGTCACTCCGTTTACTGCTGCCAAAAATCCAGTCTAATTACCGTGTTGACCGTTAAACAGGCGCAAAGCTACTATGACTACCCCTGATGAGCAACCTCAAAGCATCTCCCAATAAACATTTCTGCTGAGACACCACTCTGGGGTCATAACAAATTTGATGATAAACTACAAAATGCAGCTCAAGGCGAACTGTAATTATAAGTGTGAGGAAGACAAAGGAGAAAGAACAAGAGGCTTGTGCTTCCACAATGCTTCGTCATCAAAAGAAAAACAAAGATTCCCTTTGAGTCTTAACTCCTCTGGATAAAAAATAAAACTTGTGGTGGTCACACTTTTCTGTCTGCGCTGCTACAAATATATATGCTGCCTCATGCTCTTTCTTATCTTCAATAAGCGCGTGTGTGTGCGGACAAGTCGGACAGAAAAACAGCCTCCTCCTCTTTCCTCTTTCTCGCTCCTTTCTTCCTTTCAGGCCAACTGTCCAAAGGCTGGAACCGCTTCTCTCTGGCTGAAATTTCAAATCAATAGAGCCACAGTGTGTAATGAGCTGATTAGTTGGAGTCCAGATTTGAAAACTGGTTTTACACCAACAAAAAACCTCATCACTAGGACTCAACAAATTTACGCTTGAGGCCAGTGTTAGAGTTTAAAGTTTAATGCTTTTGGTAAAAAGGTCATGTACAACAACAGACACAGTAAAAGAAGTTAGAAAACTCAGAGGCAGTGGAAAGTAGGACAGTCAATGGAGACGCTTTTGGATAACGTTTAACGCGTATGATGATTGTAACGTGCTAACTTTGAATTTCCACATATTGCATTAAAACAACACAGAATCAACATTTATTTCTAGCAGCACAACTACTATTTCTAGTATCACAGCACAATAGACATTCACTGCATAAAAGAAAAGGGTCAACAGTGAATAATTTTCAGTTAATGGTGAACATTTCCTGAAACCATTAACTTAAATTTTCCAAGTACTTTGCTGAAGAAACCCCTCAGAGACATTTCTCAAGTGGGTTGTAGATGCTACTGTACAGCAACTAAAAGAGCACCCTGCCCTTCCAAACAGCTGACTGTGAATCACCCCACTGCTACCAACAACAAGCTACATATACTTGTGCCAATAAACATCTCATTATCAGCTTTCAAGTCTACATGTGACATTCCTAAACCATTTTCCTTAACTCCTTGAATCAACGTTTTGCATATGAATGGGTCTCTGGAGCAACTTTTGTCTCCCTTGCTCCATTCACACATCTTGGAATGGAGGCATTTCCGCCGCTGACACCTTCTTAAGTGGCTGCCTGCTGGCTCAAGAGGCTTGCAGATACAAAGTTTCCCTCCAGAAACTTTAACCTGAGAGGGAACACATGCACAGTTCATTTGCACTCACCCTTTTGAGAGCCCTGCATCGCTGCTTCCACTTGTCTACGCTGAGAAAATAGAACAAAAGTCCAAGAGTGTGAGTATGTATCCGTTCAGATTCTGTGCTGTTCCCTGCCGTGTGTCTCGTCTCTGAAGCACTTCCTGTCACTGCTGGACTTCATATCCTGACACTTTTCCACCTTCAGCCGTCCTCATGCGTTTCCACTCCTGCTCGCTCTTCTTACCGCTCTCCACTGTTTCCTCTCCTGGCTCTCCTTCCTCGCTGTCTCCCTAAGCACCGCCTCCCCCTCCTCTCCCTGTCCCTCCCCTACCTCACTTTTGTCCGCCTCTGCTTGCTCCTCTCCTCCCCCTTCTCTTCTCTTTCTTCCCTTTCCATCCATGCCTTTGTTTTCCCAAGAACTGTCACCTTTTTCGTTTATGCTTTTCCAAATCCTCAATCTCAACATCTGCCACAATGCGCTGGGTAAATATCAAACGACACGGGCTGCATCACAAGCTGCGGCGGAGAAAAATTAGAGGGAGGGGGTGGGTCAATTAACCCAGATGGGGTAAATTACATAACAGGTTCATCTGTGTACAGTCCTCGTGTGAGCCTGTGCAAAAGCAAAAGCAGGGACTGAACCAAAGAGAATGAAATTATGAGGGGTTATTTATTGTTTGTGGATGTGGTACTCTATTTGAAGGTGACTAACTAAGTCATTCATTAAGACTGTTTTGGACATTATAATAGGATTTCTAAGTGGTATCTGTACAAAAGAGTTTAAGTGGAAATGGACTCTCAAAATTAGTTATATGTACACAGAGTTACTGCTATGTGCTTCCATGGAAAAGAAACTAGGAGCTTGAGTAATGTTTAAGGATGTTTAGTGGGAGGTGATACATTTTTTTTTAAAGAATATATGACATATTACAGATGCATGCATTGTTTTTATTTCTGTTTCAGAGCGTTTTGTCTTTTACCATAAAAAAATTGTATTGGCATTTATTTGTTAGATACAGTAATAAGACAAGAGATAACAAAAGCCCTTTTCATACATGCAGTCACTATCTTTACATGCATACACTATCTGTATTTTATCTTGACCTCATCCAGATGGCCTGCGTGTACAGTATTGTTCAAAATAATAGCAGCACAATGTGACTAAGCAGAATAATCCAGGTTTTTAGTATATTTTTTGTTGCTAAATGGCAAACAAGTTACCAGTAGGTGAAATGGATTCTCAAAAAACAAACAAGACCCAGCATTCATGATATGCACGCTCTTAAGGCTGTGCAATTGGGCAATTAGTTGAAAGGGGTGTGTTAAAAAAAATAGCAATGTCTGCTGTTGACTGTACAAACTAAAATCTATTTTGTACAAACGTTTTTGTTTCTAAGATTTAGCAATCCTGTGAATCACTAAACTAATATTTAGTTGTATGACCACAGACCAACAATTCTTTTACATTTCTTGGTTTTGCTTCAGAAACAACTTCTTGATTGGATTTAGGGCCATTTTTGTTGGTTTGGAACCAGTTTACTAGTGTGTTTGGGGTCATTGTTTTGTTGAAACAACAATTTCAAGGACATGTCCTCTTCATCATAAGGCAACATGACCTCTTTAAGTATTTTGACATATGCAAACTGATCCATGATCCCTGGTGTGCGATAAATAGACCACCACCATAGTAGGAGAAACATGCCCATATCATAATGCTTGCTTCACTGTCTTATCTGTGTACTGTGGCTTGAATTCAGAGTTTGGGGGTCGTCTCAAAAACTGTCTGTGGCCCTTGGACCCAAAAAGAACAATTTTACTCTCATCAGTCTCTTGAAGCCAGTTGATGTGTTCTTTGGCAAATTGTAACCTCTTCTGCACATGCCTTTTTTTTTTAAACAAGGGACTTTGCGACAGATTCTTGAAAATAGATAAGCTTCACACAAAAGTCTCTCCAGACTGTCTTTGATCATCCTGGAGCTGATCATTGGCTGAGCCTTTGCGATTCTGGTTATTCTTCGACCCATTTTGATGGTTGTCTTCCGTTTTCTTCCACGTCTATCTGGTTTTGCTCTTCATTTTAAGGCTTTGGAGATTATTTTAGCTGCGCAGCCTATAATTTTTGCACCTCTTTATATGTTTTCCCCTACTCCAATTAACTTTTTAATCAAAGTACGCTGTTCTTCCGAACAATGTCTTAAACAACCCATTGTCCTCAGACTTTTAAATGCATGTTCATGAACAATGCATGTTCATGTGCATGTGTGTACAAGTGCTGGCTTCATCCTTAAATAGGGGCACCTGATTCACACCTGTTTTTTCACAAAATTTATGACCTCAGTGATTGAATGCCACACTGCTATTTTTTGAACACACCCCTTTCAACTAAATGCCCAATTGCACAGCCTTAAGAGCGTGCATATCATGAATGCTGGGTCTTGTTTGTTTTCTAAAAATCTACTGCACATAGTAGTAACTTGTTTTCCTCTTAGCAATAAAAAATATGATAAAAATCTGGTTAGTCACATTGTACTGCTATTGTTTTTAACAATACTGTATGAGTGGCATACACTCAATATCTTCTGAGGCTGAACAAACTCCAGATGCGTGTCATGTACGAACACTTGCAAAGAGCAGGTTTCTATTGAGGTGCATGTTGGTGACATTTACTATAAATAACTCCTACTCCAGCAGTTTATATGGGGACTCTATTTACATCACTTTCCTCTTAAGGGATATGTCACCTTTATCTTTCAACAAACATAGTACCCATTTTGACACATTGGCGGTCACTGTGATGGCATCAGCTCTTTTATTTACCAGTTTTGTTTTCAAATTCAAATATTGAGGGGCGAGTTAGCTGCATCATATCCTGTCCCACACACTACCCAACGCCCACACCTCAGAGTAAACCCTCCCAAACTATCTATCTAAGATGTATGAATGAATGTGTGATAGATGTATAAACAAATATTAGCAGAAAGTCTGGAAGTGTTTTGCTTGAAATAATAGTAATAATAATAGTAATAATAATAATAGTATAATAGAACAACACGTAGGATAGAAGCTATGGAATAGAGTAGGAATTCTAACCTGGGTCACTTCACTTTATCTAATATGAGCTTTATTAAATGAGCTAGCAAGCGCCCCACCTATCTATTTCCACATCTACCACGAACAACACCCTTACTAAACAACACTTTGCTTAACATCCCACAGTAGTGAAATACAAACTATCTGTTTTAGACACTCTAGTCTCTTAATATCCTAGTTTTGTATGCCCATCCACCACCCCAACCCAACCTACCTCCTTATGGGGAAAACTCTGTAAATTGTTTGTGGATTGAAAGATTACTTGTTGCATGCCATAAACCTAAAAATAAAAATGTGGTACCAAAAGATCTGAATTGTGCAATTTAAATTGTAACATTTTGGCCTTCTACCGATTAATACTAACCTATGTGATGCCACAAGTGTTGGACTGGAAACAAACATGACCACATTTGGGCTCCTTCGGTTTACCTAAGTGGAAAAAGGAGTTTCATGGCACTTTCCTGCCATTAATGGGGTCCCATCTCACTCTCAACACCAAAAAGCTTTTGAGTCATCTCTTTGCTGTGTGTGAGTCAGCACCGAGCTTTTATTTCAACCCTATTAACAGGTAACAATACGGCCCCAGAGTGAGCACTCTCAGGGTCATGTGCACAACCATCATACACGTCAGCACATAGCCAAAGATGTGACATTAAACAAAAGCTGTAGAATGTTACAACATAACTTATTCTTAACAATATCACTGCTCTGCTCAGGGTCTGTTCAGAGGTTGTGTAAGACTTTCTCACATTCGATCATTTTGATGGACAGAGCTGTAAAATTTTTTGTCATAATCAATTATTACCTGTCATTTAAAATTTTCATACTTTAATTATACTTATTGTAGCTTTTTGTTTTACTCACATTATAAGAAATTACACTACACGATGATCAAAGGGGACAGATTATTTGTTGTATTTATTAGCAACAGATGAACAAAAACGGCATATCATGTTCAACACAAAGCAGTATTTTTTCTGCACTGACAGTGGGAGGATATTTTGTACTTGAACAGGCAGGTATAGAACACAATATATTTTACAATTAGTTTTGTAGAGCCGTCTGCCTTGTTCAGTGTTGTATGTTTGTCCTCCTTCATCCTCCACTGCATCATGTCTTCTTTTTTCACCTTTATTAACAATATCAGAACTATTTCGCAGTTTAAGGAAACTACTTACACTCAGCTGCTGTGACATTTTTGCAACTAAATGCAAAAAAAGGCAATTTCAAGATAATTGCTAATTAATATGTACATTTGCCACCAACTAGACAGGAGTAGGAATTACAATAAATCACCCTCAGAGTGATGAGTTACACCAGTCTTAATGAAGTCATCATCATATCTGTAATTATAGCCCTCGAAAAGACAAACCAAACTTTCACAACTGTCACATTTTTCAAAGATAAAGCGGAACAGTGACTTAATGGCTATTGAGTTGGTCACACGAGAATTATATTGTTCCTAAACAAAGAAACAATTGTCTCACCACTAATGTACATTTTTTTACAAATGAAACTTATGATCATGAGGTTTCTGGTGATGGTAAAATATATAATATGTATTTAGGTAGCTTTTTAGGAAAACTTTGAATGCTCTGAAATATCCCAAAACACCATTATAATGTTATTGAAATGGCACTCCGTTGTTATGAGCTACTTCAACAGCATTACCACGTTACTTTCCCAAATTATGTGAGCAAAGCTGCAACTGAATGTGATTGGTCGGTACAGAACATATCTGAGAAACTGACTGGCTGGTGAAGAGATTTCGGGACCAGTTATAATGATTTCAGATTTATTGCAGTTTAGCCGGAGAAAGTTTGTGGTCATCCAATATTTAATTTCACTGAGGCCATTTGAGTGTGGAGACAGTGGAAGGGATAATGTTTTTTGTGGAGGAGAGGTATATTTGGGTATTGTCAGCATAGCAGTGAAAATTAAGTCCATGACAGCGGATGATATGACAAAGGGGTTTTATGTACAGTATAAACAGATGTGGACCAAGCACCGAGCCCTGGGGGATTCCATGTGTTACAGGGATGGTACGAGATGTGCAGTTGTTAATGGAGATGCAGTAGAATCTGTCAGAGGTAGGATTTAAACCAGGAGAGTGCTGAACCAGACTATAGACGATGGAGGAGGATGGAATGGTCAAAGGCAGCACTAAGGTCGAGGAGCAGGAGTATGGAGAGAAAACCGGAGTCATTGCTCAGGTCATGTCCTTCAGCTGTAATTCAAACACATTCGGTACATCATGTCCTTTTCATGCTAATCTAAACATAGACACAGACATAACTACCCACCGTCCACATTCTGCATCCTGGGAACCAGGCATGGGAGGCTTGAACAATATACGCCTCTCAACAATTTATATTCAAAAAGTTATAAAAGCTCATGTCTTGTATTTCTTTGTAAGCAATTTACCCTGTTCCATTGTTATTGTGTATGAATTGTTTTATTCTTGCAAGAATCAAAACGGACTATTCATTCCAAATTATACCCGCTGTCTTCAGGATGTCACTTATTGATCCAAGAAATTGTTTAAACAGATGGTTATGAGTGAAAGAGAAGAGAAACAGTTGGAGGATGAATTGGCTTCAGAAAGCTGTTTGTGAATGTTGTAAATTTTAGTCTGAAAGAACGACAGAAAGTTATTGCTTTTCTTTGTGGTGAATGAATGAGAGATATTGCCCAATGGGTTAAAGAGTTCATTAATTGTAGAGAAAAAAGTGTGTGAATTGGTGAATTGGAAGAACCAGAGTGTATGAGACCAAAATAAAAACAGAATGGGCTTTACTGAGAGCTGTTTTGTACAAGTGGGTGAGGTCTGTTTGTTTGGGTTTCTGCTAGAGGCGTTCTAGTTGTCTGTATTGTTTTTTGAGTGCATGTTGTTCAGGGGGTACCAGGTGGCAGAGTGAGAGAATGTACGTTTTCTTTTTTTTTTTAACGGGGCAAGTTGATTGGGGCAAGTGGAGAGGGTACCTACCCTCTCATGTCTGGTTGGTTGTTCAGGGAGAATAGATGCAGCTAATGTATCAGATATGCAGGTGGAGAGAGAGATGGGACAGAGGGACTTAATATTTCTGAAGGTTATGGTACAATTCTGATTAGATTTGAGGGATGGGTATGTCAATGTTCATAGTTCTAGCCAGATGATCTGACATTGTGTGGTCCAAGTGTGTGATTGTTTTGATATGAAGGCCAGTGGAGGAAACCAAAACCAGGGTGTGTCCACAACTGTGGGTGGGAAAATTAACATGTTGGGAAAAGTTAAAACAGAATGTCCAGGAAGAAGTCCAAAAGATAGATACAGAAGGAATAGAGAGTGTCTTGTTTAATGAGAGGTAATCCAGTGTTTTCTAAGTTTCAGTCAAGCAGAGTAGGTCCAGTTTTGTCATGTCTCTCCTTGTCCTAAAAAGTCCTGTCCCACATGAGGATTCTGAAGTGGTCCTGTGTGTATATAGCAAAGCAATAACAGGTGTGTCCCAGAGTTAAGAAGGAATGAAATGGGTTGAGTAAAAATGAGATAGTTAGGTGATAAGTCGATTATGCATTATGTATGCACATAGCAGTATAAAAAAAAAACAAGATGTGCATGTTTAATACAACACAAATGAGAAGTGCTTTTGATTTCTCCTTGTGTTTTGTTTTTTACTTTTGCCCCACAGTGTAAGGAGCTTGTGTAATGTGTGTGTCATGTACATAATATGTCAAGTTGTTTGGATTTGTGCATTAAAATGCCAGAAGGACCAGCCAGTCTTTCTTAGTGTGATGGGCTTGGAACCCCTCCAAATCAAATAATTTTGAACCAAAATCATTCCAAACAGATCTTTTGTTTTTGCAGTTGGTTGGTTGCAGTGGTCCAGAGGAAAATTTATTTTGCATTTTGGTATCAATGACAGTATATACTATGGACATCTTCTGCCCATTGGTCACCTATTAACCGATATTGTCATTATGACACAGAGGTTACATTCGGGCTTTTCGGCTTTTAGTGCATAGTAAAACAATAGTTTTCAGATAGCATAAACGGACGTTTATAGCTGTCATGTAGTAAAAACATAGCTCTAGAGACTGGAGCCATCTTTTGTACCAGGCTATAAACATGATTTTTACACTTGTAAATAGGGATGCACCGATGCATCGGCTGAACATCGGTATCGGCCGATATTTGCCTCGTTAAATGCCATCGGCCATCGGAAAAAAAAATGACATTCACCGATATCTGATGAGATACCGCGTCCGAGACGGGAGAGGGCGCCCGCTCACTCTCCGTCCTCAGTAACTCAGATTAAACAAAGAAGATGGCGGTCGTGTGGCAATATTTTAAAGTTTCAGAGAAAGATCAGCATTTTGCAGTTTGCAATACGTGTTCCGTTGAAATTTCAAGAGGGGGGGAGGGGGAAAGCCGAACAGCTGCCTCCAAACATCGCCAAAGCAAAACAAATAACAAACAAGGTGATGGAGTTCATCGCTTTAGATGACCAGCCTTTCTCTACGGTGTTAAAACAACAAAGACCTTATTATTAGAGGCTGTAAATAGACGCTTCGATCAAATACAGTACGATCCCATGTTCTGCATTGCCACCTATTTGGACCCCAGATACAAGGATCGTTACTTTGATGAGGATGTTAAACAACGCGCTCGAGAAATACTTGAGGTACACCTGTTGCCTGCTGCCGGTGCAGAGGATTGGACGCGCGATGGAGAGCGCGCACATCACACAGAGCGCAAGAGGCAAAGAACCGACAGAGCAGGGCCCTGATGAAAAAACACAAGTTGAAAGATAGCCCTATTTATGTTTATATTTATGAATAACAATTTATTTTAATAGCATAATTTATTTCACTTGTTTTTGCCTTTACACTTGATGTATTTTTTATTTATTTATCAGAAAAAAATGTTTTATTGGGCCATGAAAATAATCTCACTGACTAAGTTTTTGTTTTTGTTTATCAGGCTAAAACCACTCAGATAATTTTGTTGGGCAATGTACTGAAACAATCTTTTCATTGATTAGCAGTCAAATGTTTTTAAATGTTATTTTTCAGAAAAGTAAAGAACTTGTCATAAATAAGGTTATAACTAATGTCAACCAGAAAGTGACATTATAGGTTGTTTGTGTTCCATAAATTGGTCTGATTGAATTTGTGCTCATTCTAGCATAGTGTGATCAAGAGCCGAAAGACTTGTATGTTTCTGTGGCACAAATGAATAAATAAATATCAAAAAGAAAATAAATCGGCATCGAAATCGGCCATCGGCCAAGATGTTATCTTAAACATCGGTATCGGTATCGGCCCAGAATTTCCCAATCGGTGCATCCCTACTTGTAAAGTCGCCATTGGGTTTCTCCTTATATTTCCGGTTTTGGAGCCTGCCCTCTAGTGGACGGCGGTATATTGCTGTATATCGCTGTATGGCGGCGCCCTTACTCGAGGACCTTTTAGGGGTTCCATAAAAAAGGCTTTGTTGGTACTGACCAGGTTAGCATTAAAAGTGGCTAACTACTGGCACAAGGTGAACAAATACAGGATATAGACAAAAACTCCCACCAATATTACAAACTGACTATAAAAGGGGTTCAGTTTCACTGTTTAGGGTACACTTCTCCCCCTGCTGCCAATTGATTGTAGTTTATTTTTCAAATCAAAACCACATACAGTACATGCCCTTTAAAACTTTACTACACTATCCTCCAAAAATGCACTGAGCAATGCAATGAGTGCGCACATAGAAAGTTTTGTGCTTTTCGGAAAGTGACCTTGCTAGTGCTGCAGCTTTGTGCTATTGAGGAAAAGGGACAGCTGGCCTGGGATGGGCTCACACTGGCCAGAGGAAGGAAGGAGAACAATCTTGTAATGGAGACTATGGACAGAGCAGAGAAAGACAGCTGCTTGTGTGTTATTATCACTGCACATATCCTACAGGGCTTTATTGTGAAGCCTTGAGCCAATCGAAAAGATAAGGCCCTATTTCAAGGATTTACTGCTATAAGTGTGGACAACATGAACGTTTATTGGAAGGGAGAAAACTATTCAGAGGAAATTATATTGTTGCAAAAAATAAGAAGACAAACACACCTGCTGTCACTCCATTCCCATTTGGGACAGCACTAATCCGGTCATGAAATTCCTGACCCTTAACCCTTAACCTTAACTTCTATCTCCCACCCCCCTCCTCTGTGTTACACTCCAACTGCCATCCATCTCCCAAAGCAATCCCTAAATACACACTTAAAAGACACAGGCCAAGACCAAGATCTCCAATAAATGTGACTAAGCTGAGCCTGTAGCGTGTCACTGCCTAGGATGGGGGACTAGAGGGGTAGTAGGAGGAGGAGAGGGCTGCAGTCAGCAAATATTGAAGGTCAGTGTGGGCTGAGATGGGTTTTGTCTGTTTGAAGCTGTTTACCTCAGAGTGTCGCCCAGTGTGCTCCTCCTGGAGGTCTGGGGGGAACGGGGAGGTGGAGAAGCACTTTCATTACAGGAATCCTTACTCCAGTCTGGGCCGTCAGTCCTTTCTTTCACTCTTGTCTGAAGGAAAGAAAACCAGACATTTAAGTTATTGAGACTAATATAATATAGGGATGGACAATATATCGACACTGTACTGTTGCACTCAATGTGATCCCGTGTTTTAGCAAGCAATTAGGAAGACATTCTAAACTTACTTCAATAATCAGAAATATTGTGTCTGATATGGTGTCTAACGTTCATATTAATCTCAGAAACGTACTTATATTGGCTTTAGAGGGAGTGTGAAACGCACCACCATATACTTGTTAACATACTAGGCGCACTCTTCCTTCTTTTGCCACCTAGTGGCTAAACTACTATAATAATAATAATCTTTATTTTTATATAGCGCATTTCCACCTACTGTAGTAGGCACTCAAAGCGCTTTACATATATTGAACTATTTACCAGTGTTACAGAACTTCACTGGAGGCAATGTAGGTTAAGTGTCTTGCCCAAGGACACACAGTATGTGGGGGAGAGCGGGATGTTATGATGTTTTGGGATGTTTCGAGCGGGGATCAATCCGCCCACCCGTCGGTCGAAGGACGGACTCTTTACCCACTGAGCTATACTGCCGCCCGGACTAGCACTACTACTATTACTACTATGGAAACAAATGCCCTCCAGAAGACTGGATGAACAAAAATATATTAACAGCTTCAGTACAGGTGCCAATATTGATTTTGGACGATGTGTGGTTTTTTTTATTTTATTTATTAGCCCGACGAGAAAAAAATGAAATATGTAGAGCTGATATTATATTCTGTTTGTGGCTATGACACTTTAGTGCAACTTAAAGCAGTGACAATAAAGTTTAAGTAATTGGCAATGAGGTGCTACACTGCCGACCACTTAGAGACCTTAAACATAAACAAAACACTGATGGTAGACAGTAGTCATTTAGAGACAGTAGTCATTTTCAGATTGTTAATAAGGTTCCATCATATTTTTAAGCTAACACAGGAATTATTTTGTGTCTATTCGTCTCATCTCTGCTCTTTTCTCTTTGCTTCCATCTCAGAGCCCCACTACATGAGCAGCCGATGAGGTAATCCTTCACCTTGTTACAGTCTGATAAGTGATACCATACAGCTATTGATTTTGGCCCGAGTGTCCCGGTGCAGGGGTCAGTCCCTGCCTGACTGCTGCTTTAGGGTACCAGGAACAGATGCTGACGGCATTCTTTTGACAGATAATGTTACACAGGAGTTGAGGAATAAGAGTCACACTAACAGTTTAAAGGTAGATGTCATGTATGTGCAAAAAAATAAAATCAGGTCAACAACAACGTGACATAGGATAAAAACATCATAAGGCTGTGACACAGAGTTACACTAGAGTGAATTAGATAACTTAACGTTATAACTTAATGGGAGGGTTTTACGCTGGGATTTCTTTCATTAGATTATTATTCTGTTTGCGATGCAAGCTATCAAAATGATTTGATGGCAGAGCTTTTATCTGTATGTGCCTCAAAGCTGCATCAGAGACATTATCCAGTTATCTGACCCATAGTATGAAACAGTGGGCTTTGAATGATGGGGTAAGGATGTTTCAAAGGCCTCATAAGAGCTCCCCTAAAAACCAGATGGTCAAGGTCAGCCCAGAGGGACACTGAGGTCACACTGATGGGGTACACGTATAGACATGAGTGGGTTTATTTACATGGTATGAATTGAAGGAATTGATTATCTTAGTTGGTAATGCAGAAACTTGACATTAGTGTAAGAAAGCTGAAATTAATAAATGGATCAAATGATCACACAGAAATGAAACCTCATTAGTTACATTTGTATTTTAAATTTAGTTTTTCTTAAGACTATTTCTATTATTTTTGTTCCATGGAGGTTCTCGGTTATCCAGGTCATCTTAAAGCAAAAGCTTCTGGACTTGGAGTTTTCAAGATGAAGATGTTTTGTCTCTAATTTCAAGAGACTTTATTAATTCGGAGATCAGTTGAGCTTATATCTCTAGAGCAGGGGTGCTCACACTTTTTCAGCATCCGAGCTACTTATAAAATGACCAAGTCAAAATGATCTACCCACTACAAAACATATTTATTTACCATATATTGAGGATTCTTTATATGTACAATGTATGTTGCTGTACCTTACATAACCGTATGAGCCAATATTGTACATAATTATTTACCTTTTTTGTCATTATCTGAGTTTACTCTGAATTGCAACCAGGGATGCATATTCCGGACAGTAGCTGCTGACTGATGAGGCAAACGCACTTCGAAAATGTCATTGTGAATAAAAAGTCTGTATGAAAGTGATACGTTTTTCTCTTCTTACTTGGTCCAGCTCCCCAACCCTTTCTTAAGTTTAAGAAAAAATATCTGAGGTCTAAAAATTGGAGGTAAGTATTGGAGGTAAGTCACTGAAGATTGTTAGTCTTGCGGCCCTTAGCGCCGTCGTTGCGCAGACGCAGTGACCTAAGCGCCAGAAAAATTCAGACATCACCTGACTGGCTGCCATGTATATCAATCAGGTGATTGGATGGATGAGTGGTTGACGTACCTATTTTTACCTATTTTGTACCTTTGCGATCGACTGGTAGATCACAATCGACGTATTGATCACCGCTGCTCGAGAGGGAGGGGTTTGACCTGAAACAAAACCTGATGGGACCTGACTGTTCTGGTCTCGTAGTCGTTAACTATGGAATTATAAAGTTACATATAATAATGAAATTATGAGTACTTACATATTGTCGGTATGGTTAGGCTTAGGGCGTGTATGGATTACCTGGAATGTTTGTGGTAAAACACTTGCCAATGCCAAGAATAAGGAAAGCAATAGAGCAATATCGTTTCCTGGACTAAAGCGTACACTTCCACAGCAGAAAGAGAACATGCAGTCACATGTGCAGCATCCACACACGTGTTCATTCGGACAACGCGAGGCAGGTTTTTTCGCAGCTCATCTCCACACAATTTAATTTTCATAAAGCACTGTCCAGGGTCACAGGTCACAGGCTAGCCATGCAGTTACCATCCACACTGACTGCACCCATCACATACATGGAGTTGGTCTACTCTCAGAGGTGACATAGCACTTTCTGCAATGAGTTTAATGAACCCACGGGTGCAGATTAGATGTAGATTATTAATCTGTTAGATCGGTGATGGATAGATGACATAGCTAAAGCAGCATATGTCCTCGCTGCAGGGAGCACCTTTAATGTGAGAGCAATGGCACTTTTGATTTAGGGCTGTCGCAATATTAACTTCTTCTACTGGGGGTATGGGGGGTATATTATGGAGGCTTGTCAGCTGGCTCAATTGCCTGGGTGTTTTGGGGTCACTATTTTATATATATATATATATATATATATATATATATATATATATATATATATATATATATATATATATATATAGGTGACTCTTGCAAAATAGTGAGCACAAACACTATAAGGCAACCTGCTTGAGAATGACAGCTTTTGTTTTCTTCACGTCTCTTGTTTTGCACCAAAAAAGCTATTTTTATTACACCAAGGTGCAGCAGGAGCATATAAAATTGTGAATTGTGCTCCTATTAAAGCTTACTGACCTAAAAATAGGAGCTGTTCTGTCTTTGTTACGGCAGAATAAGTCCTTTATTTTATCATGTACGAAATGGAGAAGGCATTGGAACTACTTGGCCTTTGGGCTGTTTTTAAGACAAAAGGATGTAGCTATGCAAGGAGTGATGCAAGGAGTGTCAAAGACTCAACATTGCTACATGCAGTTACCAACAACAATGACCACAAACAGTAATAAATACCCTGGAATATACAGTATATTGCAATAAATGATTTGCAATATTTGAGTGCACTCCTTTGGTTTAGCAAAAGGCAGTTGTATTAGGCATAAGACTAACTTTCATTACTGCAACTGACATTGAAATTTGAAGGTTTTAATTGGACAGTTGTTTTGACATGCAGAGTCTGACACATAGAGAGTACAATATTATTATATAGTCTGGGTACACTTGTTGCAGAGTTAGGGAGTGTTTGGTTCAGTTAAAACAAACTCAGTTATAACTAAAGCGGGAAAGAGCATCTGTATTGGTCAATTTAGTGATATCTGCAAAAAGCATGTGTCAAGCAAGTGTCAGCAAGTTAAGCTACCACCCAGCAACATTCAAACCAGTGTAACGGGGCTATGTCTATCATCCACATTTACGAAATAGCACTAACATCACACATTAATGCCAAATCCGTTGGTCGATGACAATAGTGTAAAAATAAATGCAGGAAATGAATAACGTACTAAATTTTTGATGAACAAAAAAGCATTTATGTTACATAAATATAATATCAGTCAAGTAATCTGTAATCCACTGATTTAAATATGCAATGAAATATCTTTGGATTTGTGCATCACAGTAAATCCACTGTCACCACTAGAGTTAATTGAACAGAGCACAGCTGACAAGTTTTCTGTTTCTCACATTGTATTCCCACAAAGCCTAATCCTTAACAAAGCAATAAAGTCTAGTAAAGAACAGCTATAGTTTTATTTCCTGCCCTGTAATAGTCCAGG
Organism: Neodontobutis hainanensis; assembly: GCA_024349245.1. Taxonomy (NCBI): domain Eukaryota; kingdom Metazoa; phylum Chordata; class Actinopteri; order Gobiiformes; family Odontobutidae; genus Neodontobutis; species Neodontobutis hainanensis. Next base: position 3,621 of record JALDNG010000087.1, on the reverse strand, counting down.
TCCATATGTCTTTTTATTTTTACTCACTGAATACTCCTAACTTTGAGCCTCCCACTGCCATTATTCCAAGAAAAGGAAAGCTGCTTTGTTACCATAATATCCCTCTGTCTGATGCTTGGCCCACTTTTCCGAGCCTTGCTTTCATTGTATAAGCTACACATACATAAAACATGATTTGCTGCTTGAGTTTGACTTTTATTCAACTCGGCTTTTGGTGGCAGACAACATCAGAGCCACAAAAAGCAGCAGTGAGAAAGTGTGATTGTGTTTCTGACGTGCCATCTGCGAGAGGGAGGGGGAGCGCAGGGAATGTGGAGTTGCAAGCTGGCCACGTTACAGAGGTTTAATCACTGACCTCTAGACTCACAACTGAAGACAAACGACTGTGATTAATGAGGGCTATTCATCGTATAGATAAAGAAAAAAAAAAACAATAGAAGCGGTCTGTGGTAATAGATCTATCTGCTGTATATATTTATTAAACTCCAGAACAGTTTGTTCTGATGAAGCAGCTCAGGTCACTGTAGTTCTCCTTGACTCCACATGAGGGAGCTGATCTGACAGCAGCAGTGATGGCTACTTGTAATAAGAGCTGATTAGATTTCAGAGAGAAACACAAAGCATGTGTTATTAAATAATTTTCCTCCTTTTAAAGAAATGTGTTTTCTGCAGGTGTCAATTCATAAGAACATTGTTTAAATTGTTTGTTGTTAACCTTTGTTTTAAATCTTTAAACAAAGAACCAGAACACTGAGCACTGATGACCGCGTACAGTCCTTGTTCCCCAAAGAGAAAAAGCTAATCAATACAACCCTCTACCTCAACCTCAATGACAGTATGTAATGTCTCTGTGTGGAGCCCAGATCCTCGGTGGCCAGATTAGATAAGATAACAGGAGATCAGAGAGGCATGCAGCCACAGTGGGCCTGAGCTGATCTCAGAAACTGATCTTAAAGCCCTCCTCCACATGTCTTTTTTTCCCTCCAATTTCTTCACTGTGCAGAATTGTGTCAAAGCATGTCTGACACAAAGACGCCAGTACATAACATTTTTATCTACAGCAGTGCTCAGATTATCTACCGCCAGCAGAGGAATACATGAAAATATACTTTGTTCACAAAATACTGCACTGTTAATTTTTTTCCATGTAGCATACTTTGGTTTTAATATGCACCCTTATCCTGGTATAAAAGATGCATGTTTGTGCCTTTGTTTGATAGTAGATAGAAAACAGGTTGACTTATTTAAAATGCTAAATGCACATTTCTCAGCGTTTTTCTATAAGCATTTCCTGTGTTTTTTAGTAAAATGGGGATTGTTTTAAAAATACTGAAAATGTTTGTGACTTCAGCAACAGCCAATAAACTAATTGCATAAATGTAATGTTTATAGTATACACTGCACACAATAAGACTAAGATCAGTAACAGTCAAAGGATATTAAATAAGTAGAACCATTTACCAAGGTTATAAAACAATAAATATACAACTATACAAGTACTGAGTTTGTAATGTCATCATTACTTTTTAGTGATTACAGTGCCTCCAACTTTAAATGAACGTGCATTGCCTTGATCTGGGCCTTGGTGCAATAAGAAACTGAATTTCACAAACAGTCACTCCATCATCAAGTTTGTGAGAGCATGTAATTAGACAGAAAAAAGAGAAAGGTTACCACACAGTAAAATTGCACTCACAGTGGAAATTAGCAAATGAGAAATTACAGGTCTATGGGAAAGTTTTCATTTGCCTTTTCAGCACTTTATCTGCTGCCAGAACCAAAAGCTTTTGTCTGTTTCTGCTGCTCCTGTTGTTACAATTTGTCGTCTGTCGGGAGGATGTGAATCATCTCCTTTCAGTCACACACATTGTCTAATTATTCTAGCTTCCCTTCAGGTCTTTCAAATACATTTCCATGGTCTGATTTCCTCTCTCATCTCAAGCTCAAAGCGGTGTAAATGTGCCGTGCATGGTAAAGCTGCCACAGGGCACAGAGCCGAGTGCTGCCACTCTGCAGATCTGCACATATTTCACACAAGTGCATTTGAGCACCTGTCAGCATCTGGCTCCACTGCTTCAACTCTGTCAGAAAAGCACAGCACTGCATCGTCACAGTGAGACAAATGGCATAAGAGTGCAGCAGTCACACTTCACACAGGCGTGGAAAATTGAAAAGATTTCCATACATATTGTGTTTCATGGCATGTTTGGTTCCGTCACAAGGGTACATAAAAGCAGCAGTGGCATACCAGACTTAAAACTGGAGTAGGTGCTAAGGGAGGTTAGCTTTGAGGCTAATGGATAAAGGCTTCAATTGAATTCCAATCAGAAAATGCTAAACTATTTTGATCTGCTGTGGCTCTAACTCTAATAGCATTTAGACTTAAGTAATAATAGGAGAAAGAGAGAGGTACAGTTAAACGTGACTTGTTTGTAGCAATAATAAAGGCTGGTTGAAGCAATGGAGCAACAGATACACAACAGAACGGATGCTATACTCACTTACATGGACCATAAGCTAGTGGATATGGACCAAGTAATAGTGTTGGCCATAGGGGTCTGAACTTAAGATATAAAGTTGTGCTTATAATTTTCATACCTTGGCAGGATTTGTAATTTTCTGACCATTTTTCAGAGAATATGAACAATAACAATTTTTTTCTTTTACTTATAATTAGTGTTTGGGTAAATCCATTTAGTGTCAAACAATTGTGTTTACTTTTTATAAATCACAATGAGAACAGAAACTACCCAAACGACCCTGATTTTACATACCCAGTTCTTAATACTGTGTATTGCCACCTTTAACATCAACGACAGCTTCAAGTCTTTTGTAGTAGTTGTGGATGAGGCTCATTATTTTCTCACACGGTAAAGCTGAGTTACCATCTGAGAGGCTTTATTGGTAAAAAGCCTCCTGTTCCTGTAAATTCTTGGGCTGTCTTGCATGAACTGCACGTTTGAGAACTCAACAGAGTGGCTAATTGATACTGTGGTCAGGAGACTGAGATGACCAGTCCAGAATAGGGATCGACCAATATGGATTATTTACTGCCAACATCAATTTTTTTTCATCAGCCTTAGCCGATGACCGATACGGGCTGCCGACTCTGGCACAAACTTGCTTGGCTATAGTTCAGACCTGCAAACTTAGATGTGCTGAAAATACTAAAATATTAAATAAGGGAAATATGTTGACATCTCCAGTGGTAGAGGTAGAGGATTTATGGAATGGCCAATCAACAAAACAACAGGGGCCAACCAGAGAAAGCACAGATAGTATAGATAGGATTTACGGCTCTTTGAAGGGGGCGGATCTTGTGGATTAGTTCCTTTTCAAAGAGCCGTTCAAAAGACTGGCTCATTTGGCTCAAATTACATTTATATTAAAATAAACATTATGTACTTCATTACGATTTATCTGCTGACTGCAATACAACTATGCATTACTAGTATACTGTGTGTAGCCTACTGCCACATTTGAATGTGATTTTATTTAAAGGGCCACATATTCATCACCTTTTAGGCATATTATTTTAACTGACTGAACCTAATTAGTAACTGAAAGGACTCTATTGACTCTCTGTCTCTCCTCCTCCGTTTATCTTTTGTGCAGCTCGTG
>JALDNG010000086.1:3920000-4104432 GCA_024349245.1 Neodontobutis hainanensis | reverse complement strand
CTGACCTTTGATCAAAACCAGGACCATCTCGATGTGAGGCAACGGTGCTAAGTTTGCCGTCATGCTTTAAAATGACTATGAAGGCTAAAAATATTGTAAAAACATGTGGTAATGTTGAATATTGAATGAATAATAAAAATCTGCAATAATTTAATGCTCCATTTCACATTAGATCGATTAAATTCAGAAAAACACAAGGCAAAAAATCTAAACTAAACACAAACTACAAAACAACTTAACCCAACTAAGAATAATAAAAATACGGAAACTAAACCAGGACTGAGTTTAGTAAAGTATGACTAAATTAGGTCTAGACCAGGATATTTTATTGGTTAAATTTATTGGTTAAAACTCTGGACTGAAATACAGATTGTCTTTGGATTCAAACTTATCTCTGTGATTGAAAAAATTCTTGATTTTTGCCCTTTATTATTTTCTGCCTATTGAAAAAATATTCTTCTAATTATGTATCATATTTTATTTAATTTATTAGGTTTATATGTATTCTATTGTGCTATTTCTTTACTGACATGTTCTTGCAGTTGACCCCTAAAAAGATAAGCCATAGAAGATGAATGAATGAATGAATGAATGTATTGTTAATAAAGCTCTTTTAATGAAACCAGCATTTGTGGAAACTCCGCTTTTGTGTGACATTTTAAACAAAATGTAATATTGAGAAGGTTGTGTCCTCATTTGGCTGACCTCAAATGCTGAAGGAGATGCCAGAATAGAAGAAGAGCTTGTCTTAATTTAGTCGCTCTGTGAGGATAAAACTCATTTCTATGCAGCAGCGAGAGACAAGCCAAGTCGCGCATCAATCCATCCATCCTGAATATTAGAGTCATAATCATATGCTCCGAGAGGGAGTGAGATACTTTTACAGTTGGCTACATTTACAGTGATCATGACTCACTCAAGGCTCATATGTCAGTCTTTCTTTGCAGCGAAAACAGGAGGCTTTGTATTCGATACTCTCGCTTAGGACACATGGAACGATAAGTCTTCTTCAGCTGGAAAAGCCTCTGCTGCAGCACATCCTCGGGAAAAAAAAAAACATGGCAAAGATTCTGGCTGACAGTTTATGGAAAGTTGGAGAGCTTTTTATCATGAGATACCAGTACTTTGATTAGAATAGAACCACACTTTTCTTTCACTTTTTAAGCAAAAGTTTGAAATGTTGCATAAAGAAACAAATAAAATAGGATTAATATGTCCATGAACTATCAAAAAACTTAATCTATGTCAACTGTGAGACAGAAGATTTCAAACAATCGACTGCATGGAACAATATAATCTTTTGTTTTTGTCTCATGTCTCGTGTTTATCAGCTACACAGGCTGGTCATCTTGTCATTCAAATATTTATATACATTTATATGATATATCTGTTATTAAGAACACAACTGGCGTAGGGCGGATATTCACTGATTTAATTTCAGAACATGACAAATTGTTTTTTACATTGCTGTATTTCATGAGCCCTTTCCTTGCCAAGTTTTACTCTAAACCACAAGTGGAAAAGATCTTAAATGAATCTCTTTAAACTGGGCCGAAGCAGGACAAGCAGACCTCAGTGACATTCCCGAGCAAGGATACTTCCTGGAGGGACAAGTTGGAAATGAACAATAGAATTTCAATAAGATACATTTTTCTCAAATGAGTGATTACTATTCATGTCACTATTTGTCTCTAAAACATGTTTTTATATAATTTGTCATGTGCAGAAACAATAAATTGACAGTTTCTTTGACTAATATTGATGCAATATTTGTGTTTTCCAGACAATGGTCCATATTAAGCAGGCATTGTTCTCCCAAAACAAATGCATTTGGAATGTGATTTCATTTAGTTACACCACCTTTGTTTAGACTCATAAAAAACAGTTGGCCCTATCTGGAGCGGCCATATGCTACATATACATCACAGGCTTTGAGAAACCGAGCAAAAGATCTATTTCATTTGTGAGACAGGGCTGAGTTGTCAGTCACTGTGCTTGTGGTTGATACACAGAAGAATTTGCTCAGAAAAGGAGTCTGGTTTATTCAATAACAGCCGTCAATCATGGGCCACCCGGGAGTGAGCCAGTAGCAGCTGTGTGGCTGTGCTCTTTCCTCACAAAGCACATTTTAACTGCTGAATTCATACACTAATTATGACATTTTAAATACAAAATGCTTCTCTTAATCTTAACAGTAACATGCTGGGAAAGCTATTTCTGACAGCCCAGAAAACAGAGATTATATTTTTAGCCCCATTTTACGCAGTTGCATTTATTTTTTTTATTCAGGTATTTTTCAAAATTGGTATGTTTTTGAACCTCTACAGACTCCATGTCGACAGTATATTCACGGACGTCATTTATTTTCAAGTGGAAAACAACATGTCTTCTGTAACGGTAAAGTAATTTGAACATATTTTGTACAAGTACAACTCTGTTATTGTCCAGTGTCTTGGTTTATTTCTGCTCCCTCGCATAATCCTTTGCGATAAGTCCGAGTCACGGCGGCAGGAAAGGTTTCTGTCCAGCTGAGGGGACTGTGTCAGTGCAATGCTTCTAATGATCTCAGCTCTAAGAACCATCAATGATTACCAGAATATATATTTTTGGGCTAAAAGTTATGCAATGCTACTTTTACATTTAAAGCTAAACAAAGGGCATGGTTTGTAAATAAATTTTATTGACAATGCTGGGTGATGTTGCTGTTAAGGGTGCAGTTTGTCATTTTTGGCAACGTCCACTGGAGACATTGCAGAATGTTACATACTGTCTGATGGTGAGATCACATTAAACAGCCTTTATGTCAGATAACTTGATGGCAAAAATCACTTTGCTCAGGAAACAGAAACAAAAAGTAAAGTGTCAAAGTTTAGTTTAATTGTATATAATAAGTTTTACGCAGTGCACCTTTAAATAAAATCTAAAACAAAGTCTGCTTATACCAAGTCTCCAATTCTACTTTCTAATTGCGCTTTTTTCACGCTTTCTGATTCTCCATCAAAAATTTCAACAGAGGTTTCACTCAATTTAAATGATTCCATCAGCGTCCCCTTGTTCCTGAAAACTGCAGAGCTCAGCAGCACTCAAGCAGTTTAGCAGATAAGGTTATATTGCGGAGAGATAACAAAGTCTTTGCAGAACGGCAGACACGCGGAAAGCCATAAAAGAAAACCGCGAGGCCGCTATACCTCCATTAAAGGTGACCCAAGGTAAACGCTGCTCCTGTTGGCTGGTGATGAATATGACAGCTGGACTTTGGGGGTAAAATAAGCCAGGGAGACAGAGTAATGGCTGTAAACACAATATCTCATGGCACTGTTACAAATCTTGTGCTTTCTTGGATACTATTGGGTGTCTCTCAAGTGGAAACATTACTCAGATACACATGATTCGAATAGCTTTGGACAGGCTGATCAATAATTGTGATTGTAGACCATTCTCTCTCGGTGAGCCAAAGGGTCTGATGTTATCAAAACGTGCCGCCCTGGAGCAGATCCATTGACCATTAGCCAAAGCAGACTGACTTTGAGGACTCGCCTAAAGGATAACAGCACTATTTCACACAAGCTCCATTTATTTATTTATTTTTAAGTAAGAGAGATAACAGTGAGGAACCAAAAAATAAAAAAGCCTGCTCACACTGTCAAAGTCACCTTACCCATCTCTCCCAATTACAGCGAGTTCTCCGAGGTGCAATACTGTGGCTCGGCTCGACATCGCACATCAGCTGCAGACACATGCCTGCGCTGCGAGACAGCTGCCTCACTCCCAGCGTTAGAAATTAAATTGTCTCTGGGACTATGACGTCTATGTGAACACTGAAAAATCTAAATTCACTGTGCTTTGTATATAGTCGTGTCTCTTTTCAAATTCACAAATGTAGAAACCCCCATCTCCTTTTAGTATAACAATTTTACATCACGTTTTGTACAGTAACTACAAAATGATATACACTCAGAGATTTTGCAAACATTTTAGCCTAATTAAATGGAGCTAAGCTTGTATGTACTCATAATTGCCATTGATTGTCATTGTGGTACTTATCTACCTCACTAAGTAACAGGAAGTTAGGCTGATCTTCCGGTGAGTCATTTCTGGAGCTTAAAAGCAACTTTACTGCAGTACATGGGTAATTTTGTCTATTTTCTGTAACGGCCGTCATTTTGTGTGCCACTTATGTAGATGCAAGTATTACTAAAAACAAATGAATATAGATTCAATCTATAGTAATACAGGTTTATGTCTTTTTAAATCTACTTTCTCGTTCTTCTACTGTCTACCTTTGAGTGGCCTGAGAATCCTTCTTTTGAAACACATGTCTTTAAGCCTTTCTTTAAAGTCAATGTCTGTGAAGGTTCTCAGTTATCCAGGACATCTTGAAAAAAAGGTTGTCTTTTGTCTTTTTTTTTTTTACTTTAACCTTTGTTTTACATCGTATATTAAATAAAATTTTACTATTCACTAAAAAAAAATCAGTTTCTCTGTAAGCCCCTCCCCCTGTGCCTAGTTTGCGCTGATTGGTCACATGCAGCACACCGTTGTGAGTGGTCAACAGCACCTTGGTCAAAGTAAGGGTCATGGGTGGCTGTGAATCGACAGTTAATCGCAGGGCTAACACTTAAAGACATTCGCTGACACAATCTGAGCCATTTAGAGTCACTTACATATGCATGTTTTTGATTTTCTTCTTAGAGTGCCTTTGTGTTACTTATCTACCTCACTATGTAATAGTAGCCCGCAGTAATCTAGTTGTTTTGACTTTTTAGAGAACACTGAGAACACTTTGCAGATCTTTTATTTGAACAACAATCTCCCTGCTGCTGCTTAACGTCTCATCCCTCATATTGGACAAACAAGTGTGCAGTCCCCAAATCCTTTCAATTCTTAAAAAAAAATATTGCTAAAACCTTGGTATAACCTCACTAAATTAAACTCTCTAGCGCCCCTCATTGCCACAAACACCCCCTCGCTCCTCTCTTGGACAGCTCAAGGCAGAGTGATTAATTTGTGGCTATTGATTTCTGTTTCTGAGCTCAAAGTATGGTGTGCAGTAGGTATAGGGAGTATGAGGGAAGTGGAGAGGCTGAGGGTGGAGAGAGGAGTAGAAGAAAAAAGGAACAGGGACTGGAAGGGGGGAGGGATGCGTGGGAGGGGGGGGGGGCTTACATCCAGTATTCAGTGTAGTGCCTCTCTGCAGTTCTCTAATCTTTAATGTAGAAAAAAAAGCCAATGGTTGCAGTCTGGATGCGTCAAACCACCCCTCCTCCTTCCTCCTCCTTCCTCCTCCTCCTCCTCCTCTCTTCTCTCTCTCTATTTCGTGTTTGCTCGGTCGCTCGGTGGCGATTGGCAATTCACTGAGTGTCCACATGTCATCTCTGGCCCTGCTGCAGCAGCGAGCAGCGCGGCATTCTGGGAGAAAGGGGGAAGAAGAAGAGGCAAGGGAAAAGAAGGCAGGCAAGATGGCTAGATGGTTAGAGGCAGAGATTCATTTATCACGCCTCTTTCATTACAGCGATGTAAATGTGGATGAATATATATGAAGCTTTGTGACAGTGTTTGTCTTCATTTGTGAGGACACTTCAGTTGGAGCCGGACAAATGTGTTTAACGGTAAAGACATGGTTTTAGAGTTTTATCACGGTTCACAAGAGCGTTCCCATTTGTTTCTAAACATTATTTTCCATGACTTTTCCAGGATCTTACAAAAAACAACTTGCGTTTTCTTATTGGAAAGTTTAGAGTTTCATTTTTAAGCTCTCATTCTGAAAGTCCCCAAAAGTCTTCTCCAAATGTATTTTTGAGAGTCACCATAGCAATAAGGCAATGGGGAAAATCAGTGTTTTCTTCTTAAAATGCTAAAAAGTTATCATTGTTTATCTAACTTGATTTTGTTTCTATAGTTTTTGAATTCATGATCTGACCTGATTACACTAAACAGAATGTCCCAGCAGGGCTACTGTAGGTGCTCACAGTCAGTAGATAGAAAGGGTTTGTGGCAACATCCAGATTAAATCCTACCAAAAGTTTACAAACAAGTGACATAAACTACATTTGTAGTGACATAACGTTCATAAACAACATGTGTCTCATGATTTCTACTGCATTACTGTTATAAGTAGGTAAATGTAAATTATTTTTGAGACCTTTAGAGAGTGTCTAAAGGGACGTCAGACTAAGCCAGTTTTTCCATTTTATTGTTGATTGATTAGTGATTTTAATTATTATACTCAACATTTCTATCATTTAAGACGTTAGAACGAATGATAGATCAATGCTAGGCACAAATGAGAATTGAAAAGACATGAAACAGTTTCTTGGACAAGCTAGACCTATAACCTTCCTTTGCTTACATATGAACCCACACCAACAATAACATCTTCCATATTGGCTGCCCCCACCTCCTCTGGCGTAAGACAAACGTCGTCCTGAACAGTTTTCTCCTTGTCCACTCCTTCACCGCCTCTTTTCATTCACCTTTTCCTGTTTTTCTCCTGCAGCTAAATACCTCACCACATGCTTCTGTCTAACACACAAACAAATTAAACCAACCAATGTCCGGTCAGACTGAAAATGACAAACATTGTGACCACTTTCTATTGATTAATCGTTCAAATGTATGTTGTTTCTGACAGAGGACAATGGAGAAAATGTTTGAGAGTCTCACAAAACACACCTCACACAACTCCGTTGAGTTAAGAAAACATTAAATATGCCTGTTTTATAAAGTGACCTCTCAAGGACACCTGAGGAGAAAGATGAAAGCTAAATGACGTTACATCAAGATCATGGAACAAAGAAAATACATCTAGATGGAAAGAAATGATGGAAACTGTAGACAGAATAAAAACACAGAGATTTGGATTCCTTCAGTCAGTCCTTTCTTCCAGGGTTACTCTATTGAGGCAAACAGAATAAAGTGTGGGTTTAATAGGCTTAGGATCACTTAGCTGTGGATTAACAGGTATTTATTAATTGCCCAAATTTACTTGAAATGTGGCTTTTATTTAATAGAAAAACAGGAAACAGACAGATTGACATGAAAATTAGTGGCCCATTTCTAGTAGTCCATGTAATTATTAAAAAAAACCTTGGACCACATTATAATTTTCCACAGTTCAATGTCTGTGTGTGACAATTGTTTATTTGTGTGTGTTTTTTTTAATCACTGATTATTATTACACACTTACATCAAGACAAAACCTTTAATTGTGCAATAAAACATGTGGTAGTTATTGTTGTCTCTTTACGTACTGTCTTTAAGTTAATTAAGGTGAATTGTGTCGCTGTCAGGAGCAGGGGGACCCTCTCCTGAGCTTGAGCCAGTATTAGAGAATGTTGTGTTTGTTTTTCAAGGTTGGTGGGAAAAACTGGAGCACCTGGAGGAAACCCATCAAAGCACAGGGAGAACCAGCTCAATTAAGCTCATGGAATTTCCTTTTATAATTCCAAAATGTTTCTGAGACTGAGCTTTTGTTTATAAATCTACAAAAAATAGTTTAATATTCAAATAAAAGATCACTGAATAATGGTGACTTTTAGGTAAAAAGATATTAATGCTTATTAGCTTTAGGGAGAAATAAGAGCTTTAAGAGACGTTTATTAGATGTTACACACTATAAATTTTTGTTATTAGTTAAAATTGGCCCCTAATTGATCAGTCTTTGGTTTGATTTTTTAAAGATTTTATTGTTATTGTTAAGTTAAAAAGCTCTGTTTTTTGTAGCAGTATTTTTTTAAGTTATGTATAAAGCACATTTGGCTATTGTTAAACAATCTAACACAATTGAGTAAAAATGTCAGTGTTCAACATTTTAGTGGGATTTTAACAATGAAAATATAAGATTTAATAATAGTCACTAAATTTCTCAGTCTGGCTGCCTCAGAGCATGTATAAAGAAGGGCACTTTGGGTAAATAAAAGATTCATTTTCACAAGTTGTTGGAGCAGTCATCCCCAAAGAAAGGTTGTCCAAGCTGTGACATAACAACGCGACGCATTAACGGCAATGGCAAAGTGAAAATGTAAGACTTGTGTAGCTCACGTCTGCGCGACATCTGTGCTCATTTCCAGGTGGCGTGTATTCTCTGTGCGTTTAGTATTTTTCACACAGAGCCGGCCTGTGTTACACGCTCCTGCGATCATGAAAGACTCCCTGTCCTGGAAAGCGATCCGAGGGAGCAAAGGGAAGCCACGCTGCTGCTTATTAAAAATTCATCTGGTTCTCTACTGCTCACAGAAGCAGCAGCAACATAAAGGCGAGAGCTGGGAACCTGAGCTACGGAGGAGAGCGACTGGAAATGACATCAGCTTTGTGGACTTAGCAAACATGTTATCCTCACCTATATCTAACTAAGACAGCAACTTCGTTTTGACAAAGTCCCCGATCAGCTCAGATTGGGAGATTAGAGCCGTATTGCCTTTTTATCCCCAACAAAAATCAGCAGCGCCGTCAGCACTTCACTTTGTCTAAAAGTTGGGAGTCGCACCGTTACCGTCGTGAATAATCGAGTGTCAGCCTTTCCCAGACACGGGGTTTACATCATATCCTGTAAGAAGCCTATTAATTCAGCATCCTTCAGGTAATGCGCTGCACACTCTCAATCACCGCTCGACAGGTGAGTGATAGAACAAACAGGAGCTAAATCAAACCACCTCAGGTCACACTCAATTCACATCCAAGGTACCTTTTTTTATAAATTTATGACATCCATGACATGATTAAGTTCACCTTTAGTCTAATTTAAAGTAAAATCACCATGTTTTTGTGTGAAATAAGTAAAAGACTCCTAGTTTTTTTTAACATATCAGTCAAAACTATGTAGTCACAACACTTTTTAGTCTGTTGTGGAAAAATAGACATATAAGGTAAATAAAAAAACACTGGTAGTTTCATTACTTCCTGTTTATACAGTTGCCCAGAGAGGACAAACTGAGCACTGTTGGAAAAGAAGAACAATCTTGCATCCAAATTGATTTTAGGATTTAAGGTTTGGATATGAACTCATGATCTAAGCCATTTCCACTGGGTTTGTTCAGAATGTCCCTGTTGATCTACTGTTCTTTGAAAAACACACAGTATTTTAAGTGGAAATTAGTCTTTAATCCAAGTATAAAATCAAACCGGCCAAGTTGGAGCGACATATAAGGCCAAAGCTGAATCCACTTGAATCTGCCTGGTTATATAATGACCAAGACCAAACATGAAGTTGCCACATATTTGTTAAAGGTAATTTCTAACTTGTCTGTTGCTGCAAGTGTCATTATTCATGGACCTACATGGAATTTGAGCTGTCACAACAAAGTATTGAGGAAATATGTCTGCCAGTAACTAGCTATTTTCTGGCAACACTTTGTCTTTGGAGACTGATTTGGAGAAAAATGTTTTTCTAATCGTGTTTTGTAAATCTTCCCAAACTGTCAAGTCTTGTGTGCCATTTAGTTGAATATAAACAAATAACACTTTTATTAATTCAATTTAGCTTTTAAGTGGGTACTTGTACTCATTTGACATCCAAATACTGCCATTACTGACTGCAGTTTCTCTATATGACAATGTTTAGAGATATTCTCTGTAAATCACCAAAACAACCAAATCTCATGTGTTTAAAGTGGATTTGAATTTGTCACAGTGGATTTGCCAAAACATCGAACAACAGCCCATCTCCCCTGAGACTCTTCATTTTAATGTGGACATTTTTTTTTCCTGATACCAGCACTCTTTTTTGACGAATACAGTCTCATTACAAACTGTTTGTTTTCCCAACAGCACCATTTGCTTCGTCTGTGGGGTCTGCCAGCCTCGTCAACTGCAGTAAATACTCACTCTGGAGCGCAGTAAACATGGCCATCTGAGCAGCGTCACATTGAGCTCTGACGTCCTCGTGCCCCGACAGACAGACGAGCAGGCCGACAGACCGTTTGAAGTCTGTCAAGTCTAAAACACGGGCATGCATCTCAGAAACCCCTCAAATTTAAAAGTAATACATCTTTTAACAAGAGATGTCCTGATATTACTCTTACCAGAATGGGTATGAATACTTAAAATTTCCAAATGACCAATCTCGAGTGCAGATTTATTTATAAAATATAGATTTGTAGCTCAGATGTTATATCAGTGACTTGCTTTTAGGCAGACAGTTATGTGCTGTAGACTTTTCTTCAGTTTGCGTTGCTTTTTTTTGGCTTTATTTACAGTAACATTTCTCCAAACTGTGCGACACATAGAGTAAAAAGAATAATGAAAACTCACACTTCATTATCTGAAACAGCCAAACGAGAATGGATATGGTGTAGCGTAAACTGAGCTTAAAAATGTTAAGTAACCAGAACCATTATTGTAATCTGCAAAACCCTAACTTTAACAAACAATTACATTTTAAGGACACGCCTGTAGCCGTTGTAGTGTCATGCAGGAAAACTGTACAATTGTAGAAAAAACATGTCAAATAATTTTTAATTCTGTGCTGGCTTTATATTTATATTTGAGGTTTTCCCAACACACCTGACACAGAATGTAGTTAGTATCTTATTTTGTGGTCACTGTCTTGTTGTTTTTTATAAGATACAGGCTATAAACTGATGCTGCTGCACAAAAGTTAATTGGATTTTTATTGTTAATCTTAAGTTTGTCAACACTAGCAAATGGATATAAACCAACAGGAACCACGGTTGTCTGTGGTTTCAGACATGGATCTTAAGTCAGGATCTAATAGTCTAAAACTTTGTGTTAGTTTGGCTGGAAACGTCATATAGAGACCTTGCAGTGCATAATCTAATGTACAGCAAAACATGGGAAAAACAAGCTGTACACCATTTACTTAAATCAGTGGGACACTCTGTATTTTTATTTGTAACATAACGCAGGTACAAAAGGTGATGGTTGCACAAAATCAATGCCATTAGATCAGCTGTCTGAAATTACATCACAGTGTGGTTTCACAACACAAACGCATCTCTGTGGAGGTCGACCAAAGACACATGATATCCGCACATATGTACAAACCAAAACACCTCTTCCAATCTGGACGGCACTCCTTCAGCCCTCTCTTCAAGAACGTATCCTGCCTCCTCGACCTCAAACCTGTCCTCTGCTCAGACGTCCATCTGTCAGCCCAAAGTCCGCCCCTGTCTCCCTTTGCATCCCAATGTCCTGCCCCCAAATGAAGCTAGTCTTGTTTTTGTAATAAAATGATTAAAACTAAGTTGTTCATAGATGTCTTATGGCACCTACTTCATGAATTAAACCAATGTGTTAAAATTTCTCTCAAATGAATAAACCAGATCTGATCTTCTTTAACAGTTTAGTGGAGCTGTTTACGGCTTCATATATCTCATTCTAATTCAACTGTAGGGGCTGGTATTACTCTGTGTCTATCAATAATAATGAGCCTGTGCAGTGACTGGACAGGCGTTGGCTTGGGCAGAGCAGGCCGAGCTGTCGTTGCAGCTCTCCGCCAGGCGCTAACAGGCCTTTGCAGAGGTGGCAACGTCTCTGTCGCCACTCTTCGGCTCCTGTTTATTTGTTTATTAATGTCCCAGCGAAATGCTCCATCTGTCGCAGCGACCTTATGAGAATTGAAACATACAGTCACTCCACTGACCAGGACTTTGCCTCAGCAATCCTTGATGATTTAGAAATATTGAGACAGCAATTGAACCCCTTTGGCCCAATTTTTATAAAAGGCCATCAATTCCTGTGGATAATAACTTTTTGTTTAGTAAAAGTATGCTTTAAGGGCCATATGACCTGGTATATGTATGTTATATGCACTACTATTTCTACAAGACACAGCGGAAGAAATCTAATTTAAAAGATTGAGTTGTTGAACAAGTGACCAAAGTCTCTGAGCCATGTTTCCTCTGAGCAGTAAAGTATTGGTTGGGTTTGTACAATAGCCCCTGATGAGGCTTGTGTTTCCACTGCAATGTATGCAGGATATAGTCACATACATAAACAGTGATGTCATACAAACACAAGAAAGAAATTGCATTTGAAATCTAGGTAGTGTTAGCTATGAGAAAGTGGTATGGTGTGCGTAATTGGGATGCTTAATTTTGACAGCACAATTTCCTCAGTTGTCATTTGTGATTAGAAATTAAATCTAAACACAAGAATCAGAAATTATAAAAAATACTGAGGGCTGCCATTTTGATTTAAAAGTCAGAATCCCACCAATAAGAACTTAACCATGCTCTGCATCTGGATTCTCGCAAGATTTGTGAGTTTAAAATCTCTCAAAAATCATCTTGATCATCAAAAAATCTTGACCTGCTCCAAGGAAAGTACTCACAGTCAGAACCCTGGCCTTACTCGTGTCCATTGATGTGGCTGCTCTGACAGGTCTGTGAGTTAGGTTTGAAGATGTAATAAATGTAAACATGGAGCTGCTCTGATTGGAAAAACCTCCAGGTATTCATTTAAAGTACCTGCCCTCCAGATGGTTCTGTGGAGCAGTTCTCTCTGATAGAGTCAGGTTAATAAAGACTGCCCTCGTGTTTGGACAGAGTCAGAATCAGGTGAAATATTTATTGTTTTGTGCTTGACTCTGAGCACGGCTAACTTTGACTACGTCTTTTTTCCCTTGAATTTTAGAATTAACGTGTGAGACCACAGAGTTTCTGATCCGTCTAATGAAATAGGCTTGTCAGGTGTGTTGCGCTTCCTGCTCTCAGTGTTTATGTCACAGCTCGACTGAAGCCACCGAACCAGACTGCACTCGAGCCTCATCCTTTCCTCAAACTCAGAGATGATGCAGTGTGTTTGGGCTCCGTTCTGACACAAAGCAAATACGGAGTAATAGATTGCAAATGAACTGCGCCACAGACACCACCAATTAATCAAAAGGCAGATTTGCCGCACTCCTTTCTGTGCTATTACCGAAAAAAAAAACACAGTGGATCGCACCTCCTTAAAATAAATGGATTGTATCTGCAGTTAATTATCATTTACTACAGGGTCTCTTCGGGATGTTTCCACAGCTTTAGGATACAGGCGGCGAAGTGGAACGGGGAGCAGCTCTGCGGCGATGGAGCCACAGATTGGCTGCCGGTAATTACACTTTCATTGTAAGAGGATCAATTCTATGTAATCAGACTGCAATCTCAGGGAAAAATCGAGTGGTTGTTCAAGGCACTTTAACATGGAAACTTTACAATTTCAAGAGGGCAACATTTGCTTGAAAAACTACTCTCTGCGTAAAAACTAGAATAGGTAGGACTAAAAGGACAAAAAAAAAAATTACAAGGAAAAGTTGAAGAATGTTGTATATTTATTCAAATATTCCAGTGAAGATTCATGGAGGAATCTCAGCTACTGTTTAGATTGCGCAGGAAATGATACAAGCAGAACATAGCATGCTAACCATGATCCTAGGGCCAGTTAGCTAATGCTAGTCCATGTCCCCAATAGTCTGTCCTTAAAACTAATGTGAACAGATACATCATTGGCCCCACACAGCAAAGTAAAAGTAAGCTTTAAACTCTCAAAATGGTTGGATCATTTATTTTTCATTTTCTTGAGGTTGTTTTTTTAACTGTTGAACATTCACTTTATGCAGCTTCTACAGTTCAAAGGTCATAGTGAGAATGCTCAGTGGTCAATGATTATAAAGTTGAAAGCCAGATATGTTTAGCCTATGCAAAAATTAGTTTTTCATTCAGCGCCAAAAAAGGGATATATTTGATTTTCAGCTTTTTCTTCCAACAAAGATTATGTGAACGTTTTTTTTTTTTTTAAATTAATGTCATAAAACCAGAATAATGGTAATAAGTGTGTTTTTAAAATTTAAACATAACAAACATAGGAAAAATACAGATTACCTTTTCAAAGTTAGTCAAAAGCTAACATTTACTTTCCATTGCGGCACAAGTTTGTCGAGTTGATGTTTTATATCTGCTGCACCTATAAGGGTTTGTTACATTTTGAATAGGAGTCAATGGGAGCCAGGTTTCACGTTAAAATGTCATTTCTCCATCAGTCAACTACTTTTTTTCTCACTCTACTTGACATAATTGACTTACTAGTACTGACTGGCCCCCACCGGCTTCAACCAGTCGTCCAGTGTCGGTATGTGTGGTCAGGTGACTCGCTCTGGCCAATGCCACTCGCAGAGGGATTGCACAAAGACCAGCTCAGGGTTGGTTTTATATTGATTTGTTCCCTGGGTCCTGATAAAGATAGACCCCACCCAACTGCAGCTAAAAATAACTTGTGTAAATCAAGGCTAGAGCCACACAGAGATGTCCGAGATGTCAGAGTGAATAGTTATTGTGACCAGAAAACACTCCTTCTATGTGCACTGACCATCTTTAATGCTCATATTTGTGATACTATGTTATAAAAGCTCCCGCGCTGCAGAGATGGTGGGGTTGTTCACGCAGAGCGGTTGACAGCATTTATGGGAAAGTGCCACCAAAGTTTACAGCCAGTCTCCCATCGATCAAAGCCATCGGAGCCATTAATCATACGGTAAACCAATTACAGTGCCTTCGCAGCGCTCCACTGTCCATCTCATCCCAAAGACTCAAGAGGCTGCCTCACAAAGACGCCAACACATGACTATTCATGTAGCTTTACATTTGTCTGTATCATCTTTGCAGCGACTACTTTTGATTATATCTCCACGTTTGTGCAACTAAGACAGAACATGAACAAGCTACAGGAATGATAGTCTGTCACCATTTACTTGCATTGTAGGAAATATTATTGTATAAATTTAAACAGTCATCGCTTAGAAAGAGTGTTACAGAATCGAAAAAACAGTCTTTGCATTAGCTATATTCTGTGGCAGTGAGTTCACAGCAGCTGACACATGCAGACAGGGAAGAAACGCTCCAAACATCCCAGTGGAAGGAGCCATTTCAGTGTTATTAAAACAAACTGAGCACTGCTAGAACAAAAGGCTTCACCATCAGACACATTTTCATTTCTGCAGGGCTACTATAGCTGTTCACATGCTCTTGTGTAACTGCAAACTGCTCTTTAATCTCCAGATGTCACCACAAAAAAAGGCCCAACATGTCACAACTAAACATTCAAACCCAAAAAAAAAAGCCCCACAATTGTAGAAGTGACAGTAAAAAGTTAAAGTAATGTAATGTTTTAGAATAGTAAATGCTATGTGTTAAAATTTTATATAAATGCAAAAAGCTGAATACGGAATGATTTTAAAACTAATAACTAATACAATACTAGAGAGAGTTAGCATAATCTACATTTTGTTGTTGCATTTATTTTAATTTTTAGAAATATATATTAAATATTGAAACCTGAGTGAAATACCTGTTAAACGTAAAGATAAAGGGATTTTTTAAACAGCAACATAAGAGTAATGCCTGTAATCAACACATTATCAAAGATCACAATGTAATGAGACAAAACCAAAACATGACAAAACCAGTACAAAAATTTGAAAGAGATACTCGAGCACAAGTGTGACATTCAGACACAGTAGATGAGTGGAAATGTGACTAAAGAAGAATGTGAATAAAAAGTGCAGTAACAAAGGAAAAAGAGCATTAATGTTGTGTCTGAGCCAGTGACGGCAGCTCTCTAATGTGGCCTCAGCGAGCGATACAAAGGCCGAGGTGAAGGCCAATAAACGTGTCTGCAGCCTCAGCAGAGCTCCAATGAAAGGCAGGGGAGGGCAAAATGAATCCCATCCATCGTCGGCCCGGGGCAGAGTGACAGGGAGGCTATCAGCTGAAGAGAACAGCTGCCCACAATGATACCATTCCGACAAAATGAGGGAGAACTTACACAGCACAACAACTTTGGGTTTCACTGAGGTACACTGGAGCTAAGGCTTAGACCACACTGAACAAACACTAATCCCAAACGTCTTATACTGCGTTCATGTGCTTCTAAGATGACAGTTTTGAGGTTTGGTGTGTTCAGATTGGATAAAAGTAGAAGTAGAAGATTATGTTATGAGTTATTTTATAGTGTTTAATGTCAATTAATACAAAATGCAATAGATAAACTTGTACCACAAAGGCTGAATGCAAATACTATAATAAAGCTAATCATTCTAACTAGTTCAAGTCAGTCTATGTGGACAGTAAATAATAAACTCAATAAATCCAGATGAGGCTCTTCAAACTGCTTTCACTAATTTACTCATGCCACTATGAGATTTATAGCCTTGATTTGTCAAAGTATTTTTTATACAAAGTGTCAGATGTCCATTGAATGTTGATTGTCGATATGATACATTTCTTTGATATATTGTGCAGCCCTATGTCAAACCATCACTCATTCCATTACCATATTCCTTAAATGTAATGATAAAGACTTCAATCCAACAAGGTCTAGCATTGGGACCAATTACAGCCACAGGCCCTTAACTTGTGTCGTAACACGTCAGAGCAAAATTACAATAGAATGTATTCCTGTATTGTTTTCAACACATCTACCTGTCGCTGTTTCTGAAAGTGAAAAATGCCAGTTCCCATGTCCACAATATATCTGTGGTAAACTTATGAACAAGTTTAGGGCAATACCTTTACTGCAGTCGAATTGTTTTGCTCCAACAAGTGTCTGCCCGGCTCCAAATGCTCCCTCTGCCCAACGTCTGTCAGCCATAATCCCAGCCGCAGATGGATGTACGTGGGCCGGGTGTTATAATAATACAGTGTAATGCCACTTTAGGCCCAGGACATTAGCCTGGGTGGGCAAACTCCAGCTGCGTAATCCTTATCTGATTGGGCCATGAGACTAATCCTCTCTGCCGCTCTGCTCCGCTATCGGCTTTTATCTCAGGCCTTTTTTCACTGCAGCACACACACACACACACACACACACACTATCAAGTTTAACCACACAGACCAGCACATAACATACTCCCACATGAGGTTTCACATGAGCCGATGTACACTACATTGATACGCCCACGGGCTTATTCATAAAACCATGAGGCGAATGCATGAACTGTGATCTGATTGACAGCGGCTGTGGGAGGCCAAACTGAATCGTTTTAGCCATTTTAAACAAAAACCACCAGCACATTTTTCCACTTTTGTCTTGGATTAAAAACACTAAAAGCTGTGTCATAACTCAAATGAAAAAAACATTGTCATCGTCACATTAAAATACAATATACCTCTCATTTACTTGTACTTGAGTAATATTAATTTAGAGTATTTCTACTTGAGTACTGACTTTGACTACTGTACTGCATTGGGACATTATAAAACCGAAGAAAGACCTGGGCTGACTGAGAACCTTCACAAACAACAGTGTTTCCCACAAGGAACTTCATTTATTTGCCCTAAATTCTTTTAAAGCCTTGCCACAATATAAGCACAGGTTAATTCATTACTAAAACTATTATAACATAGGCGTTATGTCAGAAGTCGATAGTGAAGGTGGTGAGGGGTTGTCCTTTTAAATAAAGAGCGCTGTGGAAAACGCTGCAAACACGAATAAAACCTGAAATAAACTTGACTTAAAATGCAAATGTCAGTGGTCACAGACTGGAATAAAAAGGGTTCACTTCAATTTGGATTTTATTTCCCTCATTTACTGATATTTTGTGCCATATTATTTGTCCTATGATATTTAACGACTCAAAAATTGTCTTCAGTTCAACTCATTTGAACGATTTAATGTTGCTTATTTTTGAACGTCTGTAAATTGTACATTAATTGATTTTCTATTTAAGTAAAAAAAAAAGCGTATTTCCTTTTGTCGAATGAAGTCAATGCTTTACTGTTGTTGTCGAAAAGAATGATACTCTATCACATATGTGTATATTTCAGGTTTAGCTTCACATTGACCCCAACTTACGTTTTAAATCAGCTTGTATATCATTTCATCTTTTTCTATCCCTCTATTCTCCTTATCTTCTTTGTGCTGACATAAATGTATCTATCTGTATCTCTCTAATCCCATAATGAGAGCCCTAACGCCACTCACACCTCACTGCTCTGCTGTGGAAGGACTTATGACAGAGAAGGGACTTTACAGAGTAATAAAGACAAAACATCAGACATCTTTGTGGCCCTCTTTCATCCCAGGGTCTACCATTCTACCAAACCTACACTCCTACTGGGTCTCTACAGCGCCGCCCTGAAGCCTGAGGGCGGCGCTGTAATGAAGATGAATGCCGCAGATTATCAGCAAATGCAGCATGCTACACCTGGCTAAGAGTACGGGGGCGGAAACACGAGCGAGGGGCTGCCTCCGCTGCTGCTCCTGCTGCTGATGTCCCAGATAGAGCGGAGGAGCACCGGCCTCAAGGGCCCAATTCATCAGCAACACGCATGTCTGCCGTGCACCGCTCACGGCTCCCACTCTGTCTGCACACAGAGCACTGTCGCTGTGTGGCAACACGGCGTGTCAATGCACTTCTGCAGTGACTCCGACGAGAAACAGATAAATTCTGAGGTTTAAACGACAGAATGACACTCTTAAGCTAAAGTTTATTAGTACATTGTAGTGGGTTTCCTCTAAGTTTAAAATATACCACAATGAGCTACGGGTTCTGGACTTATTAAGGACGAGATGAAATCCAATTGACTTTCTTAATGATTAAAAACTGTAGGAGTGTCGACATTAAAATAATAAACATATGCCTTTTTAACAGACTATGCAATGAATTAAATTACACTGTCAAATTTTTAGCTGAAGGTTGCGTTTAACATTATAGTAAACAAATAATGTATATTTCAACATTAAGGCTTTTGAGTACATAAGGAACGACAATAACATAAAATGGAAAGATTTACTAAAATATCCAGAATAAAATGATCTAGAAATTTAACCAAGAAGTCATGAACAGATTTGATAAGTTCAGAATATCTTCTGGTATGTTTCCTGGTTTTTCCAGTCTCCTCTTTGGAGCTAATATCCATATTGGCTCCATCTTGACGTTTCAGATGTCAGGAAAACTGATGCCTCCCTGGGGAACCTTTGGACAAAAGTGGCGTAATTCATCTCAAAATGTAGTATTTGACCTTTAACCTTCACCGTATCATTGGCTGCTATTTGTCTGACAGTCCTTACACATTGGATAGAAGTACAGACTTTGAATAAGAAGTCCGTGTGTTTAACCAAATTGACATAAAAAGAAATGTAGAAACAGCCAAAGCACAAGACAGCAATGAATCCACAGTAGTTCCACAAACCCGTTCCTCTTTTTTTCGGAGCTGGGAGTGTTGAGCAGAGGTCGTATGTTGAAGTGCCCAGTGAGGATATTCCCATTTTGCTTTTTCACACGTTCCCCTCTCCGGGAGCTGGTTATACAAACACAAACCTTCGCCCACCTGTGTCCACTCGGTAAACTGAATGTGTGTGGGCCCGAGCTGCCAAACAGTCTGTGTTCTTTCTCTGCGATAAGGAGGCAGAGGATTAGAGGACTTCAAGCTTTTTGTTAAGCTTTGTGTTAAGCTTCAAGCTGTGTTACCTGTCGATCCAATCTTTATTCAAATTGAATGTGTTTATATGTTGCCACAAACCCGAAGAGCGTTGGGAAAATATATTGTTATATCAGATATGGGTATTGGAAAAACACGAGCTATGCAATAACTTTATTATGACAATAACTGTATCATTTATTAGATTGGTCCTTCTGACGTAATAGTAATGGTTCAGATGAATAAAAAATAAATAGAAAAACACAAGGCTCAGGAGTACTTTCCACTGGAACAAAACTAAACAAAGACTGAATCAGGATATGTTTTTACTTTTTATTTGGTTGCGCCACAGTTTCATTTGATTCGATGATTATTTTAAAGGCAAAGAGTAAAAGTCAGTCAATATATAATAATAATGTAATAATAAATAAGATATTAGGGTTTGATTTTTGTGATTAAGACTTGAGCTTTTTGTGAATAATCATGAAACAGTTTGGGGCTGCAGATAAAGTATAAAACCCAGGCTTTAGAACAGAATACAGTTTATACTAAAATCAATAAAACTTTAAAGCTATCATGCATTTCTATTGGTGACATTTAAAACTGCAGTTCATCACGTCACATTCCTCTTTTCTACAGACTGTGAGCACCTATGGTAGCCCTGCAGGGACATACTGTGCCTTTAGCCTTCATGTTACAAATAAATACGAATGTACTCCAGCAAGTTTGTCCTCTCTGGGCAGCTGTAGAAACACAAACAGTAAGAAATAGAACTTCTACTGTTTTTTTTTTTGTTGTTGTTAATTTACTTATTTCTTGTTATTCTGAGACCATTAGACAAAGTTCATATACTTTAGACAGTTTTTTCTTCTTCACAATGTAATTCCTTACACTACTGATACATTTTACTTCCAAATAAGAAACACTAGTCACTCTTTTGAATTAATCGAGCCGAGCTTCAAACTGTGGCCTAATTACCATCTGAAATGTTAAACTCGATACCACTTGTTCTGACTGTGTGAAGAGTGCGTGGTTTAAACAAGCCTCTCTCCAGCTGCATCCGCCTCTGTACTTTTCTATTTTTTCTTTTTTTTCTTCAATATATCCCCACTGCCATTCTGATTTCAAATGCGCAACTTAGCTATAATTAAATGTACTTGCTTTTTAAGACCCCATTTCCCGAGCAGGAAGTCGTTTGAATTAGAATCTAAATGAGCCTGGCCTCGGCGGGTAAATCCAGTGGCCCCGTTTTTTCCAGCGCTCCCTCGCCTCCTCTGGGCCACGGATCATTTCTGAATCACAAATGCCAAATCTGGGTTTATTTCCTGCCATTTTGATCCGAGATTCAAAAGGAAGGAGGCTCATTGTGTCCGTACAAGCGAACACACAAACACAGAGCCAATAGTTGTGGTGGTGTTTTGATCTCATCTTGACTCGCTGTTTTGTTTGCCAATTAAATAATGGGCTGCCAGAGAGAAAGGCCAGTCACTGTCACAATTACTCTCCAGCTGTGATTAATCCTATATGCATTCATGTTGGAAACACAGACACACCACAGCGCTTTGTCTATTCAGGGCGAGTGCTTTCATCTGTTCAATTTGCGGAAGGTTAACTAAGGCCGGGTTTTACACAATGCAGATATTTTGTACCCGAACACTTTGATTTTGGGCTTGCTTCCTACACAAACAGCATTTTCAGAGATTATTTAAAATACCTTCTGTTACATAATAGATTTAAGAGAACATTTATTAAAGTATAAGAGTGCACTGACTGTTCATAGTGACATTGCCATTAAGATACTGTAAAGATTTGTTGTTAATGGCCCTCGTTAATCAAAGGTGTCTAAAAATGATGTGTCTTTGGAGTGCACATGGGATCTCTGAAACTGTGCAGACCTCATTACTTCCACTGTATAAAAAAAAAAAAAACATGATTTGAATGACGTGCCCCTAAATATTCACGTTTCACCTGGATTAACCCGAGAACTTTGAAGCATGTAGACACAAGAATAAATATAAAATGGCAAAATGGAATTCAAACTTAATTAAAAAACAAACTCTATCTAAAGCTTAAATGTTGAAAAAAAACCTGTTTTAATTTATTTATACATCTGGATGTAAAAATGATTCTCAGTGCTTATGATGACACGATATTAAGCATGTTATAGAACTCTGCATTCGAATTTATTTTTTGTATTTATTTATTTTGCCTCTAGATAATCCCACTGAGATCACAAAGAGACCTGGACAAGAGGCAGCAGCACTGGGTTTAAACGATTAAATTAACAAAATAAAATAAAGCACTTACACAAAGACAATCTGGATTTGACTGACCTCACTAAAGCCTTAAAACTGTTCAGTAAAACAATATTCTGAATCTTTAAATCATTTTGAAGATTGTTCAGAGCGCAGGAAGCAACAAAAAACGAATGCTGTTTTTCCCAGTTAAATAGTCAGAGCGTATCACGGCCAATGTTCAGACTGATAAATGTTAAAGTTTGTGTGGAAATGGGTGAACACAAATGTTTCTGACAGATGCATTTTCGTTTCAGCAGATTCAGCTTCACGTGTGCAGTTCCTGTGGCCTCTTCCCAATTTAACCCATAAATACCAGTGCATAGAGGTAATTTAACCTCATTGTCTACTCACACATTACTCTCTTGAATTAACCAGTCTTTTCTGAGATATTTTTCACCAGTATCCACTTATATAATATCTGTATATGTGTAAATGTGGCCTAAAAATATCCTCAAAGACAACACAATGTGACACCTCTGAGCTCCTGAACAGCATCTCGGGAACAGCTGAGGTGGAGACACTGAGGGGAACAAGAGCTGAAAGAGCACCTTTTATCATTAAAACAGAAAACAAAAGCTAAATGATGTCAAAGTTTGTTCTGCGTTTGACTTTACACAGCCTCAAAGCAGCGACAAAAAAGCTTTGATAATAGAGAGTCTGATGTTAACTTCTAGATGTAAGCAATTGCTAATTATTCTGTCACTGGTCATAACATAATGACTGCCTTGTGTTTCTGTCTCTGTAGGTGCCTTTTGTATCAAACCAGCCCAAACCAGAAGCTCAGTTCATCACCTTCAGACCCTTGCATTTTTCTAACTGCAATCAGGAAAACGCCAAGAAGCTAAGCCAAGAATCAGGAAAACGCCAATCTGAAGCCTTGACCCATCATTAAAAGGGTTTTGAGTGGTTTTCCTAAATGTAACAAGAGAAAGACACATTCTAAACTTAAAATGTAAAACACTATGAAACATTATAAAGCTGTAACTGCAATGTGGCCCTTGTCAAAGTAAAATCTTACACTTTTCTGATGCTCTTGTAATAAGACCAGATAATAAATGCATATGGAAAGTGACACTAAAGCATAATTATACCCAAAGAATCTTTCAGAGCATAGGGAACGTTGCTCTGAAAACCTTGTTGACAATGGATTCTGGGTATTTTACAAATCCATGTGTAAACATTTATTGGAGTCTCACAAATAATGCAAGTTTAAATAAACAGTGGCAATCTTTTTTTGGTGGATCCACATTTTGAAAAACACTAAATGACAATCAGCATCAACACAAATGCTGTTGTTTAATTTATAACCAGCACATTTACAATCTTTCAATCTTGTAGGATTTATTAAAGACCATAGAACATGTTTTTATTGTCATCTGAGGTGCTGGACCTAAATACATTCTGGCACAATACTTTAGTTTCTGCCCAGTGTTTTGTAAAATGCAGTTCAAAACTAGTAAAGATAACATTCATATATTTTCATTTACTTATCCTTTATGGGTCCTGGGGCTAAAGCCTATCCCAGATGCTTTGAGTGAGCGGTGGACAACCTTGTAACTCACAGAGACACACTGACAGCTGTTCACACTCACTTAATTCTCCATGAATCCCACGTTAGCACAGAGAGGACATGCAAACCCACACAGAAAAGAGTAAAGTTTAGTAGTGTACATGTTACCAAGTCTACAAGAATGTGATGTATGTATTCAATCAGTGTGGAACAAACAATCTGACAAACACATCTATAATGCCACATGCTCAACTGTGGGAAAATGAAATCCCACCAATGTCAAGACATGACGACAGAGAACTATTTCAATTGCACGACTTCACCCCAGCCTTTCAAACTGATTAGGCTTTAAACTGCCTGCCTGCTTATCACCGGAGCCAGAGGAGCATGAACAGATACTACGGCCTTTCAGAGTCTCTAAGGCTAAGACGATGAGCGCATTTGTAACGCTCTGCGGCCCTCGCAAGG
Organism: Neodontobutis hainanensis; assembly: GCA_024349245.1. Classification (NCBI taxonomy): domain Eukaryota; kingdom Metazoa; phylum Chordata; class Actinopteri; order Gobiiformes; family Odontobutidae; genus Neodontobutis; species Neodontobutis hainanensis. The sequence continues at coordinate 4,080,805 of JALDNG010000086.1, read as the reverse complement.
TTACAGCGGCGCATACCGAGCGGCCCGCGCCTTCAGTGGGGCATGACAGGAAACAGGCCGGCTGCCTTTGACGGGCCGGACACAGGAGGTCAACTAGGTCTGACGAGAGAGGTCGACTCAACCTGTGCACTGGGTGGGACGCTGCTTGACAAGCCAGGAAGTACTCAGCGTGCACAGGTCGAAGGTCATGTGACAGACTGCATTAAAATCTACTGTCATCAAGGTTTGTCATGGCAGGTCAAAGCTGCGGCTGCCTCTGCGCAATAACGACTCTAAATGTGGGTCAGAGTGTTATAAAATCTTCATTATGACAATAAACACCCCTTCTGGACCGATGGCCTGGTGTTACAACCTCTTTAACAGGAATGAGCCCCTGCAGTGAGCCTTAATTAGGGTTTGACCTGTATATCGGTTTGCCAATACATCATCCTGATATATGATGGAGGTTCCTCCTTTACCGCAGCCTCTGAATATATCATTATTTCATTATTTCATCTCTCAAATGTTGGACGCAGGGCTCCCAAAGTGGTGTGGGAGGCTTTTATGCAACACTTTTGGACTGCCAGTTTGTAAAAACCGGCTTCACCCTGCCGCAGCAGCTGAGCATGTTAAAAAAATGCCCCTTTATGTCGATGCACTCTCTTCCCTAAGACCTGGTTTATCATATGATGGATGCTTTAGCCTTGAAAATGTTGGAATTATTGATGGAAAGAACGGTTCTACTACGAGCTCTTAGGTCATTTAGTTGTTTGATGGTGGTAGTGGTAGGTGGCAAATATTTTTACTGAAGTATGCAAAAGTGTTACATGGATTTCCCTGCCAATCTGACTAACCGCTTCTTCATGACTTGCTTTAGGCGGCAACGTGTTCTCATCCCACACTGTGAAATACCAATGTCTGACAATGTCTTGCCTTCTAGTGACTATGCCCTTGTCATTATCAAAACTAGCTGCTGCCATTTCATCTCATGTAAAGTCATATTTTATTTCGTAAAGGCAGTGAAATATTAAAGTCCACACACAATGCAACCGTGCGTCAACATGGGGCGCTAAAGGCAATTTTAGCACCAGCAAAGTTTGAGATAGACCATTGACGTTGGTTTATTAAAGAAAAACATGGCGGTCAATGTGAAGAATAAGGGCCAAACTTGTCGTGCAGTTGAGAAAATGGAGGACAAAGAAGAAATCAGACACCAGAGAAGGGAGTTTGTGAAGTGGCGTTGGCGTCAGTCTTGTCTTTAGAGCAAAGTAAAGTAATTGTATCATGTGTTGAGTCCCGCCCCGTGTTTAGTGGCCCACCACGCCCATTAGATCCTCCATTTAATTTGTCCTCGAATTTAATCCATTAACGCGTAAGACAACAGCAAAAGTTGATATTCAATACAATTCGAAAACGGGACATTTGTCAAATCAGATCAATATGTCATCACTGAAGAGATTCTTGAAAGGTTAAAACCTGACACCATCCTTGGGAAGTTGGACATAGTTTTGAAGATTAGAGCCATTTTGCAGCAGCTCAAATTGGAAACAGAAGAAAAAATCAAGTTTCAAGTTTTTTTTTGTCCAGATGCCAATGACTCTCATGCCTCTCATATTTTATCTCGTGTGATAAAATATGGATCTGAGAAGACAGTTCTCCTGTTACTTCTGCTGGCTCTAGTATACCACAACTTGGATTAATGTTGTATAATTTTCGCAGTCCTTACCTTCCAAGCAGCATGTCCTCCACAGCCCTGAATGGGTCATCACCTCCTCGTTTTTCTTGCTGGTCTCGTTCTCACTCATGGACTTGGATTTGCAGGCGCCGCGGGAATACAGCCAGTAGTCCGTGCCGACTGCGATGGTCATGAGACTGAAGGCCGCGAAGGCTCCCACCGTGGTCAGCAGCATCTGGACTCCGCGGTCGAACAGACCCATGTTTCCGCATTCCATGAAAGGGGGACCCCCTTTCCTCTTAATGTACAGGAAGTAAATATTTGAAAATTTGCGGGACCAAACCAAATCGAAAAAACGGGATATACTCGAGCGGAAGGAGAGGGAAGAAGGAGAAGGAGGATGCGGTAGGAACCTTATGGTTGCGTTTGGGTGAGGACCAAAACAAGAGAAAAACTGACCGAGGATTTGGGGAGGGTTAGAGAGGTGGACGCTGTTGTGTCTCTCCTCTCTTGGCGTTTAGGTTTAAACCCCTCCAAAAAAAAGACTCAAAGGGGAGTGTGCAGAGGACAACAGCACCTCAGCAGGCCTTTAGCTGCAAATGTAGAGCTAGAAAGGATAGATGATGTCCTTAAGCCTATAGTGGCAGTGGCTAAAAATGGCACTGGGATCAACCAAAGTGAGGCAGGCCTAAAACTACCTGTTCCTGTAGCAGTTTACATGGACATGAGGGAGGCTGCGGCTGGAGAATGGCAGGCTTTCAGTACAACAGTTCAATATGTCTCTTAGTTACTTAAGTCAGAAGCTAACATTTACTTTAATACAATAACTGGGTATTAGAGCTAACGATCACTCACTGTAGTGTCCTAGTGTTAGTCAAAAGGAAAAAAGCAAGGGAAAGAGCAGCAGCAAGGAAATCTTTCATATTAGAGCAAACATAAAAGCGAGGAGTCAAATCAAAACCGAGAAAACGACGCTAGCTTTTGCGCAAATTATCAACCTTAGCTTTCTGTCTATATTTACGCACACACAGCTAGACGATGGAATGAGGAAATCAAGCCTCAGTTAATTAATTAATTAATTAGCGGGCTTTAAATGTAGCCTGTATAGAAAGCAAACCAAAAAATAAACCGCGTCGAGATTCTTTTTTCCTAAAATTTTGGTCCCCAGTTTCCATATGTAGCCCTATAGCTCTGGGAAGCTTTCCGCCGAAAATGGGGGTCTTCTACGGAGAGAGCGAGGCGCATCCAGCGAGGCAGAGCGGGCATCACTCGACACAGAGGCGGCGGGCGGAACACGACGAGCCGCTGGTGCTTGGTTTTCTCCCGCTGCCCGAGAAACAAGAGGAAGAGGACGAGGAGGAGGACGGGGCAGTATCACACCCAGCAGCAGTAGCAGCAGAGGCAGCAGCACGGTCCCGCTCTCGTAGCCCTTGCGCCATGAAACAGCGAGGAAAATAAATGGTGTTGAATGTTGCAATCCCCCTCCTCCACCGCCTCCTTCTTCTGCTGTTCCTCTTTTTCTTCTTCTTCTTCTTCGGAGAGAAAAAAAAACTATTACACAATCAAAAGCTGGTGTCACGATGTGTGTCCGTCCAATGGAGCCTGTTCCCGCCGCTGTTGTTTGACTATTGGCTCGTAGACTGTGCCTTCAAAGGCCCACAGTGTGCCGCAGCAATGGAGGCGCGTATTAAAGATGTTTTAATTCCGTTTGTGCGCGTTTGTGGAGGGGCGGAAGGAGGGGGTGGACTCTCGCCGCCTGCCTCTCTCCTCTGCCTCTCTCCTCTGCCTTTGTGCAGATCGCATGAGATTTATGTCTGAGCTAATATCGCGCGATCCAATTGTTGCAGCAGCCTTGAAGTATAATCCCACTTTCTTTTCTCGGTGTGTTTGGACGTTACAGCTGCGTTAAAGGCCACTGCTCACAGCCTCGAGGGCAGATGTGAAAGACACAACGAGAGTCGGTCTGACATCTTGTTTTTACCCGAGATTTTGTTTCTTGTTACATGTATTCACCGTATCCTTTTGAAAAGACTCATCTTTCTCCAGTGCACAGTGTACTCGTTGTTGCTGAGGCTGTGGTGCTGAAGAGACAGCTCCCAGAACCGCTGCTCTGAGCTGCTCTGTGGAGTTTGTCGCCCTCTGCTGCACAGACAAGGTCATTACAACGAGGCACAGAAAAGGACGTTTTTTTTAAGTTATTCCTTTAGAATAGCTGCGGGTTTCACGTGTTGAACAGAGGCGTTGCAGTATTGCAGACAAACCGGACAATTGCCTAGGGCCATAGCAAAGTAATGGCTATTTTTGTATGTGTTTCTTTGCAAAAATATACTTTTAGACTAATAGACAACCTGTACTATACTACTATTTCTATGACAAGGAAACCAAAAACATAACATTTCCCATCTGTATCCATCTGTCTCCAGCTGCAGTGCCTCAAATATTCTCACCCTTGCTTAGAAAAGTACTTGCTAATTGGGAGCCACATTCTTTACGTAAATACTTAAATTAACAAATCAATTACATAAACTTTCTACAGACATCTGTGCGTTTTTTTTAAATACAACTTGTATCCAACAATGTGAGCATATTTGAACAATCAATGGATAATGTTCTCTGCATGTTTTAGGTTTAAGTAACACATGCAAATATTATTATTATTATATATATTTTTTTTAATGAGCATGACTAACATTTACTCAGTCGTTGGCAAATAAGTTGATGTCACTGTTAATGTAAACCTTGACTTAATGTAAACCCAATTCGATGAGAGGTCGTCCTACTTTCTAACTTGTCCCAAGAAATCTCTTTAAAAACACACATTTGACCTACTTTTGAATCTCTCTTCTCCTTCTTGTCCCCAATGTTCCAGTTTTTAACTAATAAAAATTCAAAGACTGCAGCAAACTTAACTTATGTTTTTGTCTGTGAACTGCAGTTGCATAGTTCAAAACCTTCAGTGATGTTCTCCAGGATGCAACAACTTGATTTCTCTGAATCGTTTTTTTATGCTTAATTATTTTCCTTACAAAGAGCTGAACTGGTTTTGTGGTTTCCTTTTTTGTTGTACCACTTTTAATCCAGGAACAGTCAATGAGCTACAGACTTGAAGATGCTCTGACCCAGATTTTTATCCATTTTAATGTTGCCATACCTCTTCAAAATCACACAATCTTTTTTCTGAACCAAAATACTCACTTTCACGTTGCCACACACTGACATTTACCATAGTAACGCTTATTCTTCACTTCTCAGTGGCTTTAATGTTATGGCTGGTCAGTGTTTCTTGTCCAGAGGTGGTATTTTTTGGCTGAATAAAAAAAAAAAGGTTGCCAATGGACGTCATGGGACTTTGCCACAACCCAGACACTTGCTCCTGCCAGACAGAAACGCAAGACAATAATAAAGATCTCTATCAACAGAACAAGCTCTACACCCACATATTATATCCACTAAATATCCAGTAAAACCAGTAAGTGTGGGTCACTGGGAGTGCCTTAATAAATTGGAGGTGTGTCACATTTGCAGCGTGGCCTGTGTTTGAATCCATTAGCTCTATGTCATTCCTCTCCTTCTTCTTCTCAATACTGTCATTGTTGAAAATGCTAATTCCATTTTACAGTTTATCGACAAATGTAAAAGTTTTATCTGTTTTTTCTGGAACCAAAACTTTTAAAGTCCTCCTCAATAGACACCAGTTTTATTCTGGCCTGAGGTTATCTGTAACAGATATCAGTGTTCCTGAGCGAAGAGAAGAGACATTGTGATTCGACCAAATACTTCTGTGATTCTTTCTCCGTGTCCGGATTTGGGACAGCATTCCCTTCCATTAAACTATTATCCCTGACAGGCCGGGAGGGGGTTCACACCTACCAACAGCATTCCCATAAGGAAGCAGCAAATCCAGCCCTAATCAGGGTCTTGTTAGATCTCCCCTCGAGCGCTGGCTTATGGGGCATGCTTCCACTAAATTGTACTCTGGAGTAAAAACACTGCACTTTTAAAGGTTGTTGCACTTTGAACGTTTGTGTCTATAATCTGTAATTAAAGCTGATTGGTCCCTGGGCGAGGGGCTCCCATGAGGACTATCCTGTGTTATACAGTACTTCCTTTACACTTTGACAGGATTTATTAATGTCATTGTACAAGAATATAAATAAACACTACCTCATATTATATCTTTTCAGCCGTACACTCAATGTTAACTGATGCATTTGGAGTGAACGTCTGTATTGCACATTACTTCAAAAATCTTGAGTTTGCATTGAAGTAAGCCAGTGCTAAATCACTGCATATACAGGTGGCCGGACAGTTTACTAAGCCTTGATATCATTATTACAAATTTGCATTGAATAGCAGGATCAAAAACATTTTTAATGCATGTTTTAGTTTTTCCGTTTTGCATATAATTAACCAGTTTTGTGAGGTGAAATTGGTCTTGTATTCTTTTCCCTAAAGTCCATAAATACAAAATAAATTCTCCAATTGTAATCATTAATTGTAATCTAATCACAACCATAATCTTATTTACAATAGGATGCTTTTTTACCATGCTTTTCTTTTCTGGTTTAATGTCCAGAGGCAGTTTTCACAGCCTCCATTGGGCTTGCCCTCTGGAAATACTTAAAAAACTTAAAGCAGCCCTGCATAACTTTTAGCCAGTAGAGGGCGATAGCCGTGTGCAACAATTATCATACGTCTGGCAACACTATTGGCAACATGTCTGTGATATTGGATGTTGGATCTGTGACCGGAATAGATTGAGAAATGCTGCTGCAGTCTTTGAGTCTGTGTGGATCTTTACCTAATTATTTCACTGGATTTATATTCTCTGGAAGTTTACGAACAAAACAAGACCATTTTTGGGGGAAATGATCAATGTCTGAACTGCAAGCAAGCTTCATAGAATCAAAATCAGAAAACGTTTATTGCCATTGTCGGTGAACAAGACTCACAAACTAGGAACTTGCTTGGCGTAAAGGTGCAACATAAAGAGCATGCATAAAAATACAAAATAAAATATAAGATAAATAAAATATACAGACTAGATACTTGAATATATACATACAATTTACAGTTTGTTGAACATGGTGCAAACTTTGCAGTGCAATGGATAGTACCCAGATATTGTGCCTATTAAAGTGACAAGAGTTATGAAGTGTTAGTGAGTCCAATGGCGGAGGGAAAGAAACTGTTCATATTGCGGGAGGGTCTTAATGGACCGTAGCCTCCTGCCCGAGGGTGAGGGACTCAAATAGTCCATGTCCAGGGTGAGAAGGGTCAGCAGTGTTTCAACCTGCTCGTCCCCGAGTCCTGGAGAGATGGAAGGCTGCAGCCGATAACCTTCTCTGCAGAGCGCACAATGTGCTGCCGTCTTTGTCTGTCCCTGGCTGTGGATCCAGCGTACCACACGGTGATGGAGGAGGTGGAGGATGGAGTCAAGAGCTTGTCCTGGAGCAGAGCAGGGAGGATGGTGTTGAATGCAGAGCTGAGGTCCACAAACAGGATCCTGGTGTAGGCTCCCGGGGAGTCCAGATGCTGCAAGATTAAGTGGAGGGCCAGGTTGATGGCGTCGTCTACAGATCTGTTGGCTCTGTAGGCAAACTGCAGGGGGTCCAGGAGGGAGGAGGTGATGGACTTGAGATGGGACAAGACCAGGCGCTCAAATGATTTCATGACTACAGATGTCAGCGCCACTGGCCTGTATTCATTAAGTCCAGTGATCAGGGGCTTCTTAGGGACAGGGACGATTGTGGAGGACTTGAACCAGGCCGGGACCTGGCAAGACTCCAGAGAAGTGTTAAAAATGTCTGTGAAGACATGAGTCAGCTCATCAGCACAGTGTCTCAGGGTGGCGGGAGGAAACACCGGATGGACCGGGTGCTTTGGGGGTGTTTTGTCTCCTGAACTGCTTCCACACGTCTTGTTCCAAAACTGAAAGGGCAGTGGGGAAAGAGTGGGTGACCAGGTTGGGGCTGGCTGAAGTGTCCACTGTAGTGATAGGGTGGGGGAGGGGTGTGAAGTTTGAAAATGTGCATAACGTGAGTTCAGTTGATCAGACAGTTTCCGATCATCAGCAGTGCGGGGGGCTCTGGGCCTGTAGTTTGTAACAGAAGCAGTTGTTAACAGAGAACTGCTGCTCCACGTGTATTGTATTTAGATCTAGCTCTTGACACCTCCCTGCTAAATCCATACTTTGCCCGCCTGTATCTGCCCCAATCCCCAACTCTATGGGCTGCTTCTTTTTGCTGCCTTAGCTGTCTCAGTTTGGGTGTGAACCAGGGTTTGTCATTATTGAAAGTCACTTTGGGGCATGTAGGTATAATGCTGTCCTCATAATCGAATCTATGATGTTACAGTGTCTGTGCTCATCCAAACTATCCGTGGCAGCATAGGTGAGTAATAGAAGCTCAATAGACGCTCTTACGTACGGACTGATTTTGTGGTGCTTTGAAATGCTGTGCAACAAATTTATTATAACTCATAACTTAACTAATAACTTATTTCTTTTTTCAAATCTCTTTTGGATTTTACTGATAATGTATTGTTGTTTGCTTTACACATTATTTGAATAATGCTGAACTCACTAAATCATGGAATTAGAACCTTTAATTTTACAAATAATGGGTTTGATGGATCTCTATACCGACAATTAAAACCTTTAGAGCCCCTTTTTGTAAAATAAATATAGGTTGTAAATATGTTTTGCAGGTTCACCCCCAAATTTCTAAACAGCATGTTAAATATGGCACAATCATGTAATTGTAAAGTAAATAATGCTGATTTATTTAAAATTTGTTTTACCTTATGTAGAGCAATGGCTTTGGCAATTTTTCCTTTTGTGTAATTTTCCCAAATTGATTTCCAACTCTTTATCAATACTCACCCTTAAAAATTTGGTTTCTTTTACCCTCTGAATACCAGTCCCATCTACTTTTATTGATATATCAAAATTTTTCTTTTTGTCATTGAATAATATAAAGTTAGTTTTTTTGATTGATTGTTAAAAGTTAAATTTAAATTAAGCCAATTTTTCTTTACTTTTAAAAGCCCTTTGTTTGACATCTTTGTTACTTGCATATTTTGCCAGAATTAGATAAAGTTATATTAACAGCAAAAAAAAATGCTCCCCATTGTTTTTAGATGCATTCAAGAAATCATTCATGTACAAAATAAATCATTTAGGCCCAAGTACTGAGGCCTGGGGTACTCCCCAAGTGAGGTCACACATATCAGATTTTATATCATTTATCTGACAATATTGTTTTCTATTTTTCAAGTATTTTCCACTGATGGGCTATCACTCTGATTCCGTAATCGTTTTATTGCATCAAAATCATGAAATCATGTTTATCACCATTTTTGTAAAAAGGTACTAGCTTTGCAATTTTTTAGTTTTCTGGAAAATGCCATTTGTTAATCATAGATTACAGATATAGGTGAATGGTTTAATGACCATATAATTTTTTGCAAACATTATTTCTAGATCTTCAAATTATTTCTTTTTTTTCCAGAGTGTCTGTTGTGCATGTGTCGTGTGTCTGTCTTGTGTCTGTTGTGTGTCTGTCGTGTGTCTGTCCTGTGTCTGTCGTGGGTCTGTCGTGTGTCTGTCTTGTGTCTGTCATGTCTCTGTCGTGTGTCTGTCGTGTGTCTGTCGTGTGTCTGTCCTGTGTCTGTCCTGTGTCTGTCGTGGGTCTGTCGTGTGTCTGTCTTGTGTCTGTCATGTCTCTGTCGTGTGTCTGTCGTGTGTCTGTCGTGTGTCTGTCCTGTGTCTGTCGTGGGTCTGTCGTGTGTCTGTCGTGTGTCTGTCCTGTGTCTGTCGTGGGTCTGTCGTGTGTCTGTCTTGTGTCTGTCATGTCTCTGTCGTGTGTCTGTCGTGTGTCTGTCGTGTGTCTGTCGTGTGTCTGTCGTGTGTCTGTCATGTGTCTGTCGTGTGTCTGATCGTGTGTCTGTCGTGCATGTGTTGTGTGTCTGTCGTGTGTCTGTTGTGTGTTTGTCGTGTGTCTGTCGTGTGTCAGTCATGTGTCTGTCTTGCATGTGTTGTGTGGCTGTCGTGGGTCTGTCGTGTGTTTGTCGTGTGTCTGTCTTGCATGTGTTGTGTGCCTGTCGTGTGTCTGTCGTGTGTTTGTCGTGTGTCTGTCGTGTGTTTGTCGTGTGTCTGTCGTGTGTCTGTCATGTGTCTGTGGTGTGTCTGTCGTGCATGTGTTGTGTGGCTGTCGTGTGTCTGTCGTGTGTTTGTCGTGTGTCTGTCGTGCATGTGTTGTGTGTCTGTCGTGTGTTTGTCGTGTGTCTGTCATGTGTCTGTCATGTGTCTGTCGTGTCTCTGTCGTGTGTCTGTTGTGTGTCTGTCGTGTGAGTGTCGTGTGTCTGTTGTGTGTGTGTTGTGTGTCTGTTGTGTGTCTGTCGTGTGTCTGTCGTGCGTTTGTCGTGTGTCTGTCGTGTGTCTGTCGCGTGTCTGTCGTGTGACTGTCGTGTGTCTGTTGTGTGTCTGTCGTGTGAGTGTCGTGTGTCTGTTGTGTGTGTGTTGTGTGTCTGTCCTGTGTCTGTTGTGTGTCTGTTGTGTGTCTGTCATGTGTCTGTCGTGTGTTTGTCGTGTGTCTGTCGTGCATGTGTTGTGTGTCTGTCATGTGTCTGTCGTGTGTTTGCCGTGTGTCTGTCGTGTGTCTGTCCTGTGTCTGTTGTGCGTTTGTCGTGTGTCTGTCGTGTGTCTGTCGTGTCTCTGTCGTGTGTCTGTTGTGTGTTTGTCGTGTGTCGGCCCTGTGTCTGTTGTGCGTCTGTCGTGTGTCTGTCGTAAGTCTGTTGTGTGTCTGTTGTATGTCTGTTGTGTGTCTGTTGTGTGTCTGTTGTGTGTCTGTTGTGTGTCTGTCGTGTGTCTGTCGTGTGCTTGTCGTGTGTCTGTCGTGCATGTGTTGTGTGTCTTTCGTGTGTCTGTCGTGTGTTTGTCGTGTGTCTGTTGTGTGTCTGTCGTGCATGTGTTGTGTGTCTGTCGTGTGTTTGTCGTGTGTCTGTCGTGTGTCTGTCATGTGTCTCTCGTGTGTTTCTCATGTGTCTGTCGTGTGTCTGTCAAGTCTCTGTCGTGTGTTTGTCGTGTGTCTGTCGTGCATCTGTTTTATGTCTGTCGTGTGTCTGTCGTGCGTTTGTCGTGTGTCTGTCGTGTGTCTGTCGTGTGTTTGTCGCGTCTCTGTCGTGTGTCTGTCGCGTGTCTGTCGTGTGTTTGTCGTGTGTCTGTTGTGTGTCTGTCGTGTGTCTGTCGTGTGTTTGTCGTGTGTCTGTCCTGTGTCTGTCCTGTGTCTGTTGTGCGTCTGTCGTGTGTCTGTCGTGCCTCTGTCGTGTGTCTGTCGTATGTCTGTTGTGTGTCTGTTGTATGTCTGTTGTGTGTCTGTCGCGTCTCTGTCGTGTGTTTGTCGTGTGACTGTCGTGTGTCTGTTGTGTGTCTGTCGTGTGTCTGTCGTGTGTTTGTCGTGTGTCTGTCCTGTGTCTGTTGTCGTCTGTCGTGTGTCTGTCGTGTGTCTGTCGTGCCTCTGTCGTGTGTCTGTCGTATGTCTGTTGTGTGTCTGTCGTGTGTCTGTTGTGTGTCTGTCGTGTGTCTGTCGTGTGTCTGTTGTGTGTCTGTTGTGTGTCTGTCGTGTGCTTGTCGTGTGTCTGTCGTGCATGTGTTGTGTGTCTTTCGTGTGTCTGTCGTGTGTTTGTCGTGTGTCTGTCGTGTGTCTGTCGTGCATGTGTTGTGTGTCTGTCGTGCATCTGTCGTGTGTCTGTCATGTGTCTGTCGTTTGTCTGTCGTGCATGTGTTGTGTGTCTTTCGTGTGTCTGTCGTGCATGTGTTGTGTGTCTGTCGTGTGTCTGTCAGGCATGTGTTGTGTGTCTGTCGTGTGTCTGTTGTGTGCTTGTCGTGTGTCTGTCGTGTGTCTGTTATGTGTCTGTCATGTGTCTGTTGTGTGTCTGTCGTGCATGTGTTGTGTGTCTGCCATGTGCTTGTCGTGTGTCTGTCGTGTGTCTGTTATGTGTCTCTCATGTGTCTGTCGTGTGTCTGTTGTGCATGTGTTGTGTGTCTGTCGTGTGTCTGACGTGCATGTGTTGTACGCCTGTCATGCGCGCCTGTCGTGCGCTTGTCGTGTGTCTGTCATGTGTCTGTCGTGCATGTGTTGTGTGTCTGTCGTGTGTCTGTCGTGCATGTGTTGTGTGTCTGTCGTGTGTCTGTCGTGCATGTGTTGTGTGTCTGCCATGTGCTTGTTGTGTGTCTGTCGTGTGTCTGTTATGTGTCTCTCATGTGTCTGTCGTGTGTCTGTTGTGCATGTGTTGTGTGTCTGTCGTGTGTCTGACGTGCATGTGTTGTACGTCTGTCATGCGTCTGTCGTGCGTTTGTCGTGTGTCTGTCATGTGTCTGTCGTGTGTCAGTTGTGCATGTGTTGTGTGTCTGTCGTGTGTTGTTGTGTGTCTATCGTGTGTCTGTCGTGCGTCTGTCGTGCGTCTATCATGCGTCTGTCGTGTGTCTGTCGTGTGTCTGTTGTGCGTTTGTCGTGCGTCTTTCGTGCATTTGTCGTGTGTTTGTTGTGCGTCTGTCGTGCGTCTTTTGTTCGTTTGTCGTGCGTCTGTTGTGTGTTTGTTGTGCGTCTGTCGTGCGTCTTTCGTGCATTTGTCGTGTGTCTGTCGTGTGTCTGTCGTGCGTCTGTCGTGTGTCTGTCGTGTGTCTGTCATGTGTCTGTCGTGTGTCTGTCGTGCGTTTGTCATGTGTCTGTGTCGTGTGTCTGTCGTGCGTCTGTCGTCGTTTGTTGTGTGTCTGTCGTGTGTCTGTCGAGTCTCTGTTGTGTGTCTGTCGTGTGTCTGTGGTGCGTTTGTCGTGTGTCTGTCGTGTGTCTGTCGTGTGTCTGTCAGGTGTCTGTCGTGCATGTGTTGTGTGTCTGTCATGTGTCTGTCGTGTGCTTGTCGTGTGTCTGCCGTGTGTCTGACGTGCATGTGTTGTGCGCCTGTCGTCGTCTGTCGTGTGCCTGTCGTGCGTCTGTGGTGTGTCTGTCAAGTCTCTGTTGTGTGTCTGTCGTGTGTGTCTGTCGTGCGTTTGTCATGTGTCTGTCGTGTGTCTGTCGTGTCTCTGTCGTGTGTCTGTCGCGTGTCTGGCGTGTGAATGTCGTGTGTCTGTTGTGTGTCTGTCGTGTGTTTGTCGTGTGTCTGTCCTGTGTCTGTCGTGCGTTTGTCGTGTGTCTGTCGTGTCTGTCATGTCTCTGTCGTGTGTCTGTTGTGTGTTTGTCGTGTGTCGGTCCTGTGTCTGTTGTGCGTCTGTTGTGTGTCTGTCGTAAGTCTGTTGTGTGTCTGTTGTATGTCTGTTGTGTGTCTGTTGTGTGTCTGTTGTGTGTCTGTCGTGTGTCTGTCTTGTGCTTGTCGTGTGTCTGTCGTGCATGTGTTGTGTGTCTTTCGTGTGTCTGTCGTGTGTTTGTCGTGTGTCTGTCGTGTGTCTGTCGTGCATGTGTTGTGTGTCTGTCGTGTGTCTGTCGTGCATGTGTTGTGTGTCTGTCGTGTGTTTGTCGTGTGTCTGTCGTGTGTCTGTCATGTGTCTCTCGTGTGTTTCTCATGTGTCTGTCGTGTGTCTGTCAAGTCTCTGTCGTGTGTTTGTCGTGTGTCTGTCGTGCATCTGTTTTATGTCTGTCGTGTGTGTCTGTCGTGCGTTTGTCGTGTGTCTGTCGTGTGTCTGTCGTGTGTTTGTCGCGTCTCTGTCGTGTGTCTGTCGCGTGTCTGTCGTGTGATTGTCGTGTGTCTGTTGTGTGTCTGTCGTGTGTCTGTCGTGTGTTTGTCGTGTGTCTGTCCTGTGTCTGTTGTGCGTCTGTCGTGTGTCTGTCGTGCCTCTGTCGTGTGTCTGTCGTATGTCTGTTGTGTGTCTGTTGTATGTCTGTTGTGTGTCTGTCGCGTCTCTGTCGTGTGTTTGTCGTGTGACTGTCGTGTGTCTGTTGTGTGTCTGTCGTGTGTCTGTCGTGTGTTTGTCGTGTGTCTGTCCTGTGTCTGTTGTGTGTCTGTCGTGTGTCTGTCGTGTGTCTGTCGTGCCTCTGTCGTGTGTCTGTCGTATGTCTGTTGTGTGTCTGTCGTGTGTCTGTTGTGTGTCTGTCGTGTGTCTGTTGTGTGTCTGTTGTGTGTCTGTTGTGTGTCTGTCGTGTGCTTGTCGTGTGTCTGTCGTGCATGTGTTGTGTGTCATTTGTGTGTCTGTCGTGTGTTTGTCGTGTGTCTGTCGTGTGTCTGTCGTGCATGTGTTGTGTGTCTGTCGTGTGTCTGTCGTTTGTTTGTCGTGTGTCTGTCGTGTGTCTGTCATGTGGCTGTCGTGTGTTTGTCATGTGTCTGTCGTGTGTCTGTCGTGTGTCTGTCATGTGTCTGTCGTGTGTTTGTCATGTGTCTGTCGTGTGTCTGTCGTGTGTCTGTAGTGTGTTTGTCATGTGTCTGTCGTGTGTCTGTTGTGTGTCTGTCGTGTGTTTGTCATGTGTCTGTCATGTGTCCGTCGTGTGACTGTTGTGTGACTGTCGTGTGACTGTCGTGCGTTTGTCGTGCGTCTGTTGTGTGTCTGTCGTGCGTCTGTCGTTTGTCTGTCGTGTGTCGTGTGCGACAGTTCTGTTCCACTACATCCCAAAGGTTCTCTATTGGGTTGAGATCTGGTGACTCTGGAGGCCTTTTGAGTAAAGTGAACTCATTGTCATGTTTAAAAAACCAGTCTGAGAGGATTTGAGCTTTGTGATATTATCTTGCTGGAAGTAATATTCAGATGATGGGTACACTAGTCTTAAAGGGATGGACAGGGTCAGAAACAATACTAGGCTGTGGCGTTTAAACAATGCTCAGTTGGTACCGAGCGGCCCAAAGTGTGCTAAAAATATATCCTCCACACCATTACACTAGCAGCTCCAGCCTGAACTGTTGAGACAAGGCAGGATGGATCCATGATTTCATGTTCTTTATGCCAAATTCTGACCCAACCGTCTGAATGTCGCAGCAGAAATCGAGACTCATTAAACTAGTTTTAGTGAGCCTTGTGTTTGAATTGTAGCCTCTATTTTTTGTTCTTAGCTGACATGAGCAGCACCTAGTGTGGTCTTCTGCGGCTGTAGCCTGCTTCAGGGTTCCATGTGTTGTGCACTCATTAGACACCTGCACAACTCACCACATCGTCGGCTGAAAGTAACGGATCCATTCTTCTCTTTTTACTGTAAAGACACATTTAACACTTCCACATCAACGTCTGTGACACAAATCATTCACGTTCTGCTTCAGACTCAACATCACTGACACCAAAACAGAGCAGACTCACTGTTGCTGTGGAGTGTTACAGTCGAGCCGTGTGGACAAAGATATTCTTTAAAAACGGTGACAAAAAGTATTATGCTTTTATAAAAACACGTGTACATGTAATTTGGGCATAAATGTATTGAGTTGCTGCCATGTGATTGGCTGATTTGCAAACAACAGGCGTACCTAATAAAGTGTCCGGTGAGTGTAAATTTGTGCAGTACATCCTGGATGTCGTACCAGCAGCTGGAAAACCAACACAGATAGAAGACTGTGTAATGATAAGGATGCCTTATTCTATTGTTATTTCATTGTAACAGATGCATATTAAACAAACATATTGCGTCAGGTAAGAAGAGAAGCTAATAGAAGTGAGTGCTAAACTACATTTTATTAGTAAAAAAGGAACTGGATACACAAATAACTATTCTTTACATTTAAAAGATAAAAACACTCAAATTGTTTTATTTTGTGGTGAGGATTTGTTAAATGTCCTCAACTTCCTCAACTCTTCCTCGACTTAATACAGCAAAACACCAACAACAGGCATACTGATTCTGCCACAGCTTTGTACGTGTTCTTATGATTTATGCAAGTTAAAGGAACGCAGAAACTGTCTCAGGCTGAAATAGACAATGTTGTAACTAAGTATACTAAAATTTTAAAGTAAAAAGTTCTGTGTTGTAAGAAAAACGTAAAGATAAATACCTTTAAACTGGGACGCTTGGCAAATATGTTCATCAATTGAAATTCCGTTGTCTTATATCGACAATAAACACAAAAATGGCATTGGTGCATTTAAACTCACTAAGTAACTACAAAAACGTTTGGAAAAGGTCCATTTTCAATGAACCTACAGACTCATGTTGAATGTAAGTGACAAAAGTAATGGATACATGTTTTGAAGATTGCTGCAGTGATTAGTACTCAGCCTATAAATATATATATAACTTTTTACCTATTGCATTTATGCATGTTATTGTCACAACCTATTCTGATGCTGTTTTAAAATGTTTCTCATTTGTGTGCAAATAGTCTGCTCTTCCACTAGATAAGGATTAAGAAGAAAAACCTCACAACTAAAGCCACAACTCTGTAAACTTTACCAGAGTGTGCTGAGTCTCTTACTTTTCTAAAAGCCCTTGAATGCATCTCGAAAGTTTTCACAGAAGGTGTGGCTCAGTCAGTGTTTATTGTCTAAACTTGTTCATGAGGAAGGAAAACCGAAACTAACTGCACAATATAAATGACTCCACACCTGTATTTGTTTTCAGCGGATCCAAGTTTATTCATGGCCCAGTGGAACTTGTTTCTGGATATTTCTTCGATGCGAGAGAGTTAGAGACTATTGGAAAAGGTTAATGACGATGGCAGAAGTAAACCCGGGTGAAAAACTACAAGAGGAAGTAAAGTTTCCGAGGTAAAGTTACACCAGGATATAAAGCTTCTTTTGTTCCAAATTGTATTTAAAGTATAATGTTAGGCATTAAGATAAACACACTGTCACGTCGCATAGATATGTATGGGGTTCCATTTGTGCCAAAATTATGTTTATGTGTACATTGCATATGTATTTGAGAGGTGTTTTGTTTGTGTAAATTACCGGTGAGCTTTATTTGTGTCCAGTCGTTGCACTTGCTGTCATTCCTGTTGTGCTAATGTGTCGTTAGCGGCTGTCTATGTAGTTTCAGTTTGCAACTTGTCATTGCTTTGTGTCTTTGCTCTTTGCTCTCATCAATTTGCTGTCGTCTTGGGATGTCTATGTAACTCGTCGTTTGCCGCTGTTGTCTTCTACTGTCTATGTATTTTATCGTATGCCGCTGTCTATGTAGCGTTTTGTTTGCTGCTGTCTATGTAGCGTGTTGTTTGCCGCTGTCTATGTAGCGTGTTGTTTGCCGCTCTCTATGTAGCGTTTTGTTTGCCGCTGTCTATGTAGCGTGTTGTTTGCCGCTGTCTATGTAGCGTGTTGTTTGCCGCTGTCTATGTAGCGTGTTGTTTGCCGCTGTCTATGTAGCGTGTTGTTTGCCGCTGTCTATGTAGCGTGTCGTTTGCCGCTGTCTATGTAGCGTGTTGTTTGCCGCTGTCTATGTAGCGTGTCGTTAGCCGCTGTCTATGTAACTTGTGGTTTGCCGCTGTCTATGTAGCGCGTCGTTTGCCGCTGTCGTCTTGGGATGTCTATGTAACTCGTGGTTTACCGCTGTCTATGTATTTTGTCGTTTGCCGCTGTCGTCTTGTGCTGTCCTACGTAATATCCGGGTAATAGTAATACAAATTAAGCTATAAACACAAAGCCAGCCAGGCAGTTATAAATTTTCCCTTAAGCTGTAAATAAAAGCACTAAAATTGACACTTGAACACAACAGTAGACTACTCAATTCCAATCTCTCAGCAGGATAGTTGTTCAACTGTCCTCATTTCAGAAGATGCAAGACATTTATTTTTGCATAGCCCAATATCGCAACAGCTTCACAAAAAGGGCTTAGACTGCACAAGACAGCATCCCTGTCCGTGAACCCTGCATCAGGGTCAGGACTGTATTTACAAATATTATTATGATTTACACACCACAACGACATTATAAGCCTTTATTAAAAGCATGCAACTGAAGAAACCCGTGGTCGCAATATGCCTCCTGGTCATTTTAAACAGGCCTGGACACATTTGACCATTTTTAAGTCACCAAACAATAGTTGCTTTAAAGTGTGTTAGTGAGATTCTTTTAATTTAATCTAATATTGTGGTCACTACTGTAGCAAGTGATTAGGGATATTCTTTGTACTATAAATCTCAATCCAACTCTTTTAATCCCCAAGGGGACATGCAGTTGTTAGGTCACTTCATATCAGTTTATTTGGACCTCTTCTGCCCTTGACTGATTTCAGAGCAGTCAGGAAGGTGGAGTTCTTGTGACGTCTCGTCTCGTCTTGTCTCAGACGTCCACTGGCTGCTCTGTTGCTCCAAAACGGATGTGAAAATTTGCCTCCACGATTTGTGTTGAACTGAAGGAAGTACTAAAAGTATTTGGCCGGTGGGTGCTTCTCTGTACACTTTTCCACATGCCGTAGGTGTTTGTGATCACTTGGCACCACCTGAGACGAAAGAAAACAACCAACAAATGTCAAATGTTCATATTATTCATAGTATTGCTAATCTCAAACTGCTGCCGAGTTGAAACCAGATGCTAAATGTGCCTGCGAAAAACTCACATTTATTAGGTGGTATTCTTTGTTTTGTAATATTTTGTAAATATGTCAATTGGCAAGTAAATGCTTTTAACTGCACTGGACCGCTCTCTGTAGATGGTTTGGTAAAGATGGTTTCACTCAACTTTGAACCTATACACAAAGTACAAACACTTATGTTCTGTGCTTTAAGGCAGTGTTGCGTGGTCTTTCTGGAACAGTTCAGCTGTGGATAACACTGCCGACAGTAATTGGCCTTGGACAACAAAATTAAAAATTGTTGTTTTTAAACGGTGACTATTGGTTCAAGTTTGGATGTATCTGAATCTCCTACCAGATGGCAGCAGTTCAAAGAGTGCATGTCTGGGCTGAGTGTGGGTTCTTACAGACTGGAGGTGTACTGAGAGAGGGCAGGGGCTCCTATGATCTGCCCCACTGTTCTCACAGTAGACTGCAGTGAGGTCCGGTCTCGTTTGTGTGATGGAGGTGCACAGAACGGAGTCAATCAACTCAATGTACCACAGGATCAGCCGGTTTGGTGGCAGACTGTGTCTCCTCAGCAGCAACAGAAGCTTCTTCAAGGTGGAGGTAATGTTGGTTACCCCTTACAGTCGTGAGAAATGGTCATTCCCAGGAGTCTGGAGGTCTCTACTTGTGACACAGGGCTGCCAAAAACAAACAGAGGGGCGGATTTATTTGGTTTACAAGCTCAGAAACATTATTTAAAAGGGCTTCACTAGTCCGGTGAAGTAGTTAGCATAAACTGAGCTATGTTTACTCACAAAATGATTTGTTAATTCCCCCGCCTTAACTTGATAGACATGTAACTTCCTTGTTTTGCGGACACACTGACAAACAAGTGAGACGTGTGGATACATGAGACAATCATAATCAACAAAAGGGTTGTTACAATTAACAGAGAAAATTACCAATGTCAAATCACTTTTCTTTCAGGATAATACAGTGCAGCAGATTATCCATTCCACCATTAACCGCTATACCGAAAAGAGTCACAGGATGGCGCTCCAACTCTTGCTGAAAAGTTAATCTGTGAAATACACAAACTATTAATTATGATCAATGTACACAGAAAGGGAACAAACACCTTTCAATAAATCACAAAAAGCATATACCATTGAGCAAATTGGGAAAAAAAAAAAGAAAAAAAAAAAAAAAAGAAAAAAGTTTTACTTTTCAATGACCGTGTGCCGTCCTCACCTGACGTGTCACTTCTACTTCTCTGTTCAGCTAGACGGACAGTGAACGGGCGAGTTGTTGGTTCATGGCTATTAGTCTTTTCATAAATCCCAAGAATTTCTTCTCTTTAATCTTTACATGTAAAACTGTAAACAAACATGGAAAATGCAACAATAAATATTGTACACACTGTTGTGAGTGTAGGCTAGAGCGGACTGAGCAGTATTTGCTGCCTACATAAACCATTCAAGTTACATAGACAGCGGCTAACGACACGCTACATAGACAGCGGCAAACAACACGCTACATAGACAGCGGCAAACAACACGCTACATAGACTGCGGCAAACAACACGCTACATAGACTGCGGCAAACAACGCGCTACATAGACAGCGGCAAACAACACGCTACATAGACAGCGTCCAGTGTCGGTATGTGTGGTCAGGTGACTCGCTCTGGCCAATGCCACTCGCAGAGGGATTGCACAAAGACCAGCTCAGGGTTGGTTTTATATTGATTTGTTCCTGGGTCCTGATAAAGATAGACCCCACCCAACTGCAGCTAAAAATAACTTGTGTAAATCAAGGCTAGAGCCACACAGAGATGTCCGAGATGTCAGAGTGAATAGTTATTGTGACCAGAAAACACTCCTTCTATGTGCACTGACCATCTTTAATGCTCATATTTGTGATACTATGTTATAAAAGCTCCGCGCTGCAGAGATGGTGGGGTTGTTCACGCAGAGCGGTTGACAGCATTTATGGGAAAGTGCCACCAAAGTTTACAGCCAGTCTCCCATCGATCAAAGCCATCGGAGCCATTAATCATACGGTAAACCAATTACAGTGCCTTCGCAGCGCTCCACTGTCCATCTCATCCCAAAGACTCAAGAGGCTGCCTCACAAAGACGCCAACACATGACTATTCATGTAGCTTTACATTTGTCTGTATCATCTTTGCAGCGACTACTTTTGATTATATCTCCACGTTTGTGCAACTAAGACAGAACATGAACAAGCTACAGGAATGATAGTCTGTCACCATTTACTTGCATTGTAGGAAATATTATTGTATAAATTTAAACAGTCATCGCTTAGAAAGAGTGTTACAGAATCGAAAAAACAGTCTTTGCATTAGCTATATTCTGTGGCAGTGAGTTCACAGCAGCTGACACATGCAGACAGGGAAGAAACGCTCCAAACATCCCAGTGGAAGGAGCCATTTCAGTGTTATTAAAACAAACTGAGCACTGCTAGAACAAAAGGCTTCACCATCAGACACATTTTCATTTCCCTGCAGGGCTACTATAGCTGTTCACATGCTCTTGTGTAACTGCAAACTGCTCTTTAATCTCCAGATGTCACCACAAAAAAAGGCCCAACATGTCACAACTAAACATTCAAACCCAAAAAAAAAAGCCCCACAATTGTAGAAGTGACAGTAAAAAGTTAAAGTAATGTAATGTTTTAGAATAGTAAATGCTATGTGTTAAAATTTTATATAAATGCAAAAAGCTGAATACGGAATGATTTTAAAACTAATAACTAATACAATACTAGAGAGAGTTAGCATAATCTACATTTTGTTGTTGCATTTATTTTAATTTTTAGAAATATATATTAAATATTGAAACCTGAGTGAAATACCTGTTAAACGTAAAGATAAAGGGATTTTTTAAACAGCAACATAAGAGTAATGCCTGTAATCAACACATTATCAAAGATCACAATGTAATGAGACAAAACCAAAACATGACAAAACCAGTACAAAAATTTGAAAGAGATACTCGAGCACAAGTGTGACATTCAGACACAGTAGATGAGTGGAAATGTGACTAAAGAAGAATGTGAATAAAAAGTGCAGTAACAAAGGAAAAAGAGCATTAATGTTGTGTCTGAGCCAGTGACGGCAGCTCTCTAATGTGGCCTCAGCGAGCGATACAAAGGCCGAGGTGAAGGCCAATAAACGTGTCTGCAGCCTCAGCAGAGCTCCAATGAAAGGCAGGGGAGGGCAAAATGAATCCCATCCATCGTCGGCCCGGGGCAGAGTGACAGGGAGGCTATCAGCTGAAGAGAACAGCTGCCCACAATGATACCATTCCGACAAAATGAGGGAGAACTTACACAGCACAACAACTTTGGGTTTCACTGAGGTACACTGGAGCTAAGGCTTAGACCACACTGAACAAACACTAATCCCAAACGTCTTATACTGCGTTCATGTGCTTCTAAGATGACAGTTTTGAGGTTTGGTGTGTTCAGATTGGATAAAAGTAGAAGTAGAAGATTATGTTATGAGTTATTTTATAGTGTTTAATGTCAATTAATACAAAATGCAATAGATAAACTTGTACCACAAAGGCTGAATGCAAATACTATAATAAAGCTAATCATTCTAACTAGTTCAAGTCAGTCTATGTGGACAGTAAATAATAAACTCAATAAATCCAGATGAGGCTCTTCAAACTGCTTTCACTAATTTACTCATGCCACTATGAGATTTATAGCCTTGATTTGTCAAAGTATTTTTTATACAAAGTGTCAGATGTCCATTGAATGTTGATTGTCGATATGATACATTTCTTTGATATATTGTGCAGCCCTATGTCAAACCATCACTCATTCCATTACCATATTCCTTAAATGTAATGATAAAGACTTCAATCCAACAAGGTCTAGCATTGGGACCAATTACAGCCACAGGCCCTTAACTTGTGTCGTAACACGTCAGAGCAAAATTACAATAGAATGTATTCCTGTATTGTTTTCAACACATCTACCTGTCGCTGTTTCTGAAAGTGAAAAATGCCAGTTCCCATGTCCACAATATATCTGTGGTAAACTTATGAACAAGTTTAGGGCAATACCTTTACTGCAGTCGAATTGTTTTGCTCCAACAAGTGTCTGCCCGGCTCCAAATGCTCCCTCTGCCCAACGTCTGTCAGCCATAATCCCAGCCGCAGATGGATGTACGTGGGCCGGGTGTTATAATAATACAGTGTAATGCCACTTTAGGCCCAGGACATTAGCCTGGGTGGGCAAACTCCAGCTGCGTAATCCTTATCTGATTGGGCCATGAGACTAATCCTCTCTGCCGCTCTGCTCCGCTATCGGCTTTTATCTCAGGCCTTTTTTCACTGCAGCACACACACACACACACACACACACTATCAAGTTTAACCACACAGACCAGCACATAACATACTCCCACATGAGGTTTCACATGAGCCGATGTACACTACATTGATACGCCCACGGGCTTATTCATAAAACCATGAGGCGAATGCATGAACTGTGATCTGATTGACAGCGGCTGTGGGAGGCCAAACTGAATCGTTTTAGCCATTTTAAACAAAAACCACCAGCACATTTTTCCACTTTTGTCTTGGATTAAAAACACTAAAAGCTGTGTCATAACTCAAATGAAAAAAACATTGTCATCGTCACATTAAAATACAATATACCTCTCATTTACTTGTACTTGAGTAATATTAATTTAGAGTATTTCTACTTGAGTACTGACTTTGACTACTGTACTGCATTGGGACATTATAAAACCGAAGAAAGACCTGGGCTGACTGAGAACCTTCACAAACAACAGTGTTTCCCACAAGGAACTTCATTTATTTGCCCTAAATTCTTTTAAAGCCTTGCCACAATATAAGCACAGGTTAATTCATTACTAAAACTATTATAACATAGGCGTTATGTCAGAAGTCGATAGTGAAGGTGGTGAGGGGTTGTCCTTTTAAATAAAGAGCGCTGTGGAAAACGCTGCAAACACGAATAAAACCTGAAATAAACTTGACTTAAAATGCAAATGTCAGTGGTCACAGACTGGAATAAAAAGGGTTCACTTCAATTTGGATTTTATTTCCCTCATTTACTGATATTTTGTGCCATATTATTTGTCCTATGATATTTAACGACTCAAAAATTGTCTTCAGTTCAACTCATTTGAACGATTTAATGTTGCTTATTTTTGAACGTCTGTAAATTGTACATTAATTGATTTTCTATTTAAGTAAAAAAAAAAGCGTATTTCCTTTTGTCGAATGAAGTCAATGCTTTACTGTTGTTGTCGAAAAGAATGATACTCTATCACATATGTGTATATTTCAGGTTTAGCTTCACATTGACCCCAACTTACGTTTTAAATCAGCTTGTATATCATTTCATCTTTTTCTATCCCTCTATTCTCCTTATCTTCTTTGTGCTGACATAAATGTATCTATCTGTATCTCTCTAATCCCATAATGAGAGCCCTAACGCCACTCACACCTCACTGCTCTGCTGTGGAAGGACTTATGACAGAGAAGGGACTTTACAGAGTAATAAAGACAAAACATCAGACATCTTTGTGGCCCTCTTTCATCCCAGGGTCTACCATTCTACCAAACCTACACTCCTACTGGGTCTCTACAGCGCCGCCCTGAAGCCTGAGGGCGGCGCTGTAATGAAGATGAATGCCGCAGATTATCAGCAAATGCAGCATGCTACACCTGGCTAAGAGTACGGGGGCGGAAACACGAGCGAGGGGCTGCCTCCGCTGCTGCTCCTGCTGCTGATGTCCCAGATAGAGCGGAGGAGCACCGGCCTCAAGGGCCCAATTCATCAGCAACACGCATGTCTGCCGTGCACCGCTCACGGCTCCCACTCTGTCTGCACACAGAGCACTGTCGCTGTGTGGCAACACGGCGTGTCAATGCACTTCTGCAGTGACTCCGACGAGAAACAGATAAATTCTGAGGTTTAAACGACAGAATGACACTCTTAAGCTAAAGTTTATTAGTACATTGTAGTGGGTTTCCTCTAAGTTTAAAATATACCACAATGAGCTACGGGTTCTGGACTTATTAAGGACGAGATGAAATCCAATTGACTTTCTTAATGATTAAAAACTGTAGGAGTGTCGACATTAAAATAATAAACATATGCCTTTTTAACAGACTATGCAATGAATTAAATTACACTGTCAAATTTTTAGCTGAAGGTTGCGTTTAACATTATAGTAAACAAATAATGTATATTTCAACATTAAGGCTTTTGAGTACATAAGGAACGACAATAACATAAAATGGAAAGATTTACTAAAATATCCAGAATAAAATGATCTAGAAATTTAACCAAGAAGTCATGAACAGATTTGATAAGTTCAGAATATCTTCTGGTATGTTTCCTGGTTTTTCCAGTCTCCTCTTTGGAGCTAATATCCATATTGGCTCCATCTTGACGTTTCAGATGTCAGGAAAACTGATGCCTCCCTGGGGAACCTTTGGACAAAAGTGGCGTAATTCATCTCAAAATGTAGTATTTGACCTTTAACCTTCACCGTATCATTGGCTGCTATTTGTCTGACAGTCCTTACACATTGGATAGAAGTACAGACTTTGAATAAGAAGTCCGTGTGTTTAACCAAATTGACATAAAAAGAAATGTAGAAACAGCCAAAGCACAAGACAGCAATGAATCCACAGTAGTTCCACAAACCCGTTCCTCTTTTTTTCGGAGCTGGGAGTGTTGAGCAGAGGTCGTATGTTGAAGTGCCCAGTGAGGATATTCCCATTTTGCTTTTTCACACGTTCCCCTCTCCGGGAGCTGGTTATACAAACACAAACCTTCGCCCACCTGTGTCCACTCGGTAAACTGAATGTGTGTGGGCCCGAGCTGCCAAACAGTCTGTGTTCTTTCTCTGCGATAAGGAGGCAGAGGATTAGAGGACTTCAAGCTTTTTGTTAAGCTTTGTGTTAAGCTTCAAGCTGTGTTACCTGTCGATCCAATCTTTATTCAAATTGAATGTGTTTATATGTTGCCACAAACCCGAAGAGCGTTGGGAAAATATATTGTTATATCAGATATGGGTATTGGAAAAACACGAGCTATGCAATAACTTTATTATGACAATAACTGTATCATTTATTAGATTGGTCCTTCTGACGTAATAGTAATGGTTCAGATGAATAAAAAATAAATAGAAAAACACAAGGCTCAGGAGTACTTTCCACTGGAACAAAACTAAACAAAGACTGAATCAGGATATGTTTTTACTTTTTATTTGGTTGCGCCACAGTTTCATTTGATTCGATGATTATTTTAAAGGCAAAGAGTAAAAGTCAGTCAATATATAATAATAATGTAATAATAAATAAGATATTAGGGTTTGATTTTTGTGATTAAGACTTGAGCTTTTTGTGAATAATCATGAAACAGTTTGGGGCTGCAGATAAAGTATAAAACCCAGGCTTTAGAACAGAATACAGTTTATACTAAAATCAATAAAACTTTAAAGCTATCATGCATTTCTATTGGTGACATTTAAAACTGCAGTTCATCACGTCACATTCCTCTTTTCTACAGACTGTGAGCACCTATGGTAGCCCTGCAGGGACATACTGTGCCTTTAGCCTTCATGTTACAAATAAATACGAATGTACTCCAGCAAGTTTGTCCTCTCTGGGCAGCTGTAGAAACACAAACAGTAAGAAATAGAACTTCTACTGTTTTTTTTTTTGTTGTTGTTAATTTACTTATTTCTTGTTATTCTGAGACCATTAGACAAAGTTCATATACTTTAGACAGTTTTTTCTTCTTCACAATGTAATTCCTTACACTACTGATACATTTTACTTCCAAATAAGAAACACTAGTCACTCTTTTGAATTAATCGAGCCGAGCTTCAAACTGTGGCCTAATTACCATCTGAAATGTTAAACTCGATACCACTTGTTCTGACTGTGTGAAGAGTGCGTGGTTTAAACAAGCCTCTCTCCAGCTGCATCCGCCTCTGTACTTTTCTATTTTTTCTTTTTTTTCTTCAATATATCCCCACTGCCATTCTGATTTCAAATGCGCAACTTAGCTATAATTAAATGTACTTGCTTTTTAAGACCCCATTTCCCGAGCAGGAAGTCGTTTGAATTAGAATCTAAATGAGCCTGGCCTCGGCGGGTAAATCCAGTGGCCCCGTTTTTTCCAGCGCTCCCTCGCCTCCTCTGGGCCACGGATCATTTCTGAATCACAAATGCCAAATCTGGGTTTATTTCCTGCCATTTTGATCCGAGATTCAAAAGGAAGGAGGCTCATTGTGTCCGTACAAAAGCGAACACACAAACACAGAGCCAATAGTTGTGGTGGTGTTTTGATCTCATCTTGACTCGCCGCTGTTTTGTTTGCCAATTAAATAATGGGCTGCCAGAGAGAAAGGCCAGTCACTGTCACAATTACTCTCCAGCTGTGATTAATCCTATATGCATTCATGTTGGAAACACAGACACACCACAGCGCTTTGTCTATTCAGGGCGAGTGCTTTCATCTGTTCAATTTGCGGAAGGTTAACTAAGGCCGGGTTTTACACAATGCAGATATTTTGTACCCGAACACTTTGATTTTGGGCTTGCTTCCTACACAAACAGCATTTTCAGAGATTATTTAAAATACCTTCTGTTACATAATAGATTTAAGAGAACATTTATTAAAGTATAAGAGTGCACTGACTGTTCATAGTGACATTGCCATTAAGATACTGTAAAGATTTGTTGTTAATGGCCCTCGTTAATCAAAGGTGTCTAAAAATGATGTGTCTTTGGAGTGCACATGGGATCTCTGAAACTGTGCAGACCTCATTACTTCCACTGTATAAAAAAAAAAACATGATTTGAATGACGTGCCCCTAAATATTCACGTTTCACCTGGATTAACCCGAGAACTTTGAAGCATGTAGACACAAGAATAAATATAAAATGGCAAAATGGAATTCAAACTTAATTAAAAAACAAACTCTATCTAAAGCTTAAATGTTGAAAAAAAACCTGTTTTAATTTATTTATACATCTGGATGTAAAAATGATTCTCAGTGCTTATGATGACACGATATTAAGCATGTTATAGAACTCTGCATTCGAATTTATTTTTTGTATTTATTTATTTTGCCTCTAGATAATCCCACTGAGATCACAAAGAGACCTGGACAAGAGGCAGCAGCACTGGGTTTAAACGATTAAATTAACAAAATAAAATAAAGCACTTACACAAAGACAATCTGGATTTGACTGACCTCACTAAAGCCTTAAAACTGTTCAGTAAAACAATATTCTGAATCTTTAAATCATTTTGAAGATTGTTCAGAGCGCAGGAAGCAACAAAAAACGAATGCTGTTTTTCCCAGTTAAATAGTCAGAGCGTATCACGGCCAATGTTCAGACTGATAAATGTTAAAGTTTGTGTGGAAATGGGTGAACACAAATGTTTCTGACAGATGCATTTTCGTTTCAGCAGATTCAGCTTCACGTGTGCAGTTCCTGTGGCCTCTTCCCAATTTAACCCATAAATACCAGTGCATAGAGGTAATTTAACCTCATTGTCTACTCACACATTACTCTCTTGAATTAACCAGTCTTTTCTGAGATATTTTTCACCAGTATCCACTTATATAATATCTGTATATGTGTAAATGTGGCCTAAAAATATCCTCAAAGACAACACAATGTGACACCTCTGAGCTCCTGAACAGCATCTCGGGAACAGCTGAGGTGGAGACACTGAGGGGAACAAGAGCTGAAAGAGCACCTTTTATCATTAAAACAGAAAACAAAAGCTAAATGATGTCAAAGTTTGTTCTGCGTTTGACTTTACACAGCCTCAAAGCAGCGACAAAAAAGCTTTGATAATAGAGAGTCTGATGTTAACTTCTAGATGTAAGCAATTGCTAATTATTCTGTCACTGGTCATAACATAATGACTGCCTTGTGTTTCTGTCTCTGTAGGTGCCTTTTGTATCAAACCAGCCCAAACCAGAAGCTCAGTTCATCACCTTCAGACCCTTGCATTTTTCTAACTGCAATCAGGAAAACGCCAAGAAGCTAAGCCAAGAATCAGGAAAACGCCAATCTGAAGCCTTGACCCATCATTAAAAGGGTTTTGAGTGGTTTTCCTAAATGTAACAAGAGAAAGACACATTCTAAACTTAAAATGTAAAACACTATGAAACATTATAAAGCTGTAACTGCAATGTGGCCCTTGTCAAAGTAAAATCTTACACTTTTCTGATGCTCTTGTAATAAGACCAGATAATAAATGCATATGGAAAGTGACACTAAAGCATAATTATACCCAAAGAATCTTTCAGAGCATAGGGAACGTTGCTCTGAAAACCTTGTTGACAATGGATTCTGGGTATTTTACAAATCCATGTGTAAACATTTATTGGAGTCTCACAAATAATGCAAGTTTAAATAAACAGTGGCAATCTTTTTTTGGTGGATCCACATTTTGAAAAACACTAAATGACAATCAGCATCAACACAAATGCTGTTGTTTAATTTATAACCAGCACATTTACAATCTTTCAATCTTGTAGGATTTATTAAAGACCATAGAACATGTTTTTATTGTCATCTGAGGTGCTGGACCTAAATACATTCTGGCACAATACTTTAGTTTCTGCCCAGTGTTTTGTAAAATGCAGTTCAAAACTAGTAAAGATAACATTCATATATTTTCATTTACTTATCCTTTATGGGTCCTGGGGCTAAAGCCTATCCCAGATGCTTTGAGTGAGCGGTGGACAACCTTGTAACTCACAGAGACACACTGACAGCTGTTCACACTCACTTAATTCTCCATGAATCCCACGTTAGCACAGAGAGGACATGCAAACCCACACAGAAAAGAGTAAAGTTTAGTAGTGTACATGTTACCAAGTCTACAAGAATGTGATGTATGTATTCAATCAGTGTGGAACAAACAATCTGACAAACACATCTATAATGCCACATGCTCAACTGTGGGAAAATGAAATCCCACCAATGTCAAGACATGACGACAGAGAACTATTTCAATTGCACGACTTCACCCCAGCCTTTCAAACTGATTAGGCTTTAAACTGCCTGCCTGCTTATCACCGGAGCCAGAGGAGCATGAACAGATACTACGGCCTTTCAGAGTCTCTAAGGCTAAGACGATGAGCGCATTTGTAACGCTCTGCGGCCCTCGCAAGGTTACAGCGGCGCATACCGAGCGGCCCGCGCCTTCAGTGGGGCATGACAGGAAACAGGCCGGCTGCCTTTGACGGGCCGGACACAGGAGGTCAACTAGGTCTGACGAGAGAGGTCGACTCAACCTGTGCACTGGGTGGGACGCTGCTTGACAAGCCAGGAAGTACTCAGCGTGCACAGGTCGAAGGTCATGTGACAGACTGCATTAAAATCTACTGTCATCAAGGTTTGTCATGGCAGGTCAAAGCTGCGGCTGCCTCTGCGCAATAACGACTCTAAATGTGGGTCAGAGTGTTATAAAATCTTCATTATGACAATAAACACCCCTTCTGGACCGATGGCCTGGTGTTACAACCTCTTTAACAGGAATGAGCCCCTGCAGTGAGCCTTAATTAGGGTTTGACCTGTATATCGGTTTGCCAATACATCATCCTGATATATGATGGAGGTTCCTCCTTTACCGCAGCCTCTGAATATATCATTATTTCATTATTTCATCTCTCAAATGTTGGACGCAGGGCTCCCAAAGTGGTGTGGGAGGCTTTTATGCAACACTTTTGGACTGCCAGTTTGTAAAAACCGGCTTCACCCTGCCGCAGCAGCTGAGCATGTTAAAAAAATGCCCCTTTATGTCGATGCACTCTCTTCCCTAAGACCTGGTTTATCATATGATGGATGCTTTAGCCTTGAAAATGTTGGAATTATTGATGGAAAGAACGGTTCTACTACGAGCTCTTAGGTCATTTAGTTGTTTGATGGTGGTAGTGGTAGGTGGCAAATATTTTTACTGAAGTATGCAAAAGTGTTACATGGATTTCCCTGCCAATCTGACTAACCGCTTCTTCATGACTTGCTTTAGGCGGCAACGTGTTCTCATCCCACACTGTGAAATACCAATGTCTGACAATGTCTTGCCTTCTAGTGACTATGCCCTTGTCATTATCAAAACTAGCTGCTGCCATTTCATCTCATGTAAAGTCATATTTTATTTCGTAAAGGCAGTGAAATATTAAAGTCCACACACAATGCAACCGTAATGCGTCAACATGGGACGCTAAAAGGCAATTTTAGCACCAGCAAAGTTTGAGATAGACCATTGACGTTGGTTTATTAAAGAAAAACATGGCGGTCAATGTGAAGAATAAGGGCCAAACTTGTCGTGCAGTTGAGAAAATGGAGGACAAAGAAGAAATCAGACACCAGAGAAGGGAGTTTGTGAAGTGGCGTTGGCGTCAGTCTTGTCTTTAGAGCAAAGTAAAGTAATTGTATCATGTGTTGAGTCCCGCCCCGTGTTTAGTGGCCCACCACGCCCATTAGATCCTCCATTTAATTTGTCCTCGAATTTAATCCATTAACGCGTAAGACAACAGCAAAAGTTGATATTCAATACAATTCGAAAACGGGACATTTGTCAAATCAGATCAATATGTCATCACTGAAGAGATTCTTGAAAGGTTAAAACCTGACACCATCCTTGGGAAGTTGGACATAGTTTTGAAGATTAGAGCCATTTTGCAGCAGCTCAAATTGGAAACAGAAGAAAAAATCAAGTTTCAAGTTTTTTTTTGTCCAGATGCCAATGACTCTCATGCCTCTCATATTTTATCTCGTGTGATAAAATATGGATCTGAGAAGACAGTTCTCCTGTTACTTCTGCTGGCTCTAGTATACCACAACTTGGATTAATGTTGTATAATTTTCGCAGTCCTTACCTTCCAAGCAGCATGTCCTCCACAGCCCTGAATGGGTCATCACCTCCTCGTTTTTCTTGCTGGTCTCGTTCTCACTCATGGACTTGGATTTGCAGACGCCGCGGGAATACAGCCAGTAGTCCGTGCCGACTGCGATGGTCATGAGACTGAAGGCCGCGAAGGCTCCCACCGTGGTCAGCAGCATCTGGACTCCGCGGTCGAACAGACCCATGTTTCCGCATTCCATGAAAGGGGGACCCCCTTTCCTCTTAATGTACAGGAAGTAAATATTTGAAAATTTGCGGGACCAAACCAAATCGAAAAAACGGGATATACTCGAGCGGAAGGAGAGGGAAGAAGGAGAAGGAGGATGCGGTAGGAACCTTATGGTTGCGTTTGGGTGAGGACCAAAACAAGAGAAAAACTGACCGAGGATTTGGGGAGGGTTAGAGAGGTGGACGCTGTTGTGTCTCTCCTCTCTTGGCGTTTAGGTTTAAACCCCTCCAAAAAAAAGACTCAAAGGGGAGTGTGCAGAGGACAACAGCACCTCAGCAGGCCTTTAGCTGCAAATGTAGAGCTAGAAAGGATAGATGATGTCCTTAAGCCTATAGTGGCAGTGGCTAAAAATGGCACTGGGATCAACCAAAGTGAGGCAGGCCTAAAACTACCTGTTCCTGTAGCAGTTTACATGGACATGAGGGAGGCTGCGGCTGGAGAATGGCAGGCTTTCAGTACAACAGTTCAATATGTCTCTTAGTTACTTAAGTCAGAAGCTAACATTTACTTTAATACAATAACTGGGTATTAGAGCTAACGATCACTCACTGTAGTGTCCTAGTGTTAGTCAAAAGGAAAAAAGCAAGGGAAAGAGCAGCAGCAAGGAAATCTTTCATATTAGAGCAAACATAAAAGCGAGGAGTCAAATCAAAACCGAGAAAACGACGCTAGCTTTTGCGCAAATTATCAACCTTAGCTTTCTGTCTATATTTACGCACACACAGCTAGACGATGGAATGAGGAAATCAAGCCTCAGTTAATTAATTAATTAATTAGCGGGCTTTAAATGTAGCCTGTATAGAAAGCAAACCAAAAAATAAACCGCGTCGAGATTCTTTTTTCCTAAAATTTTGGTCCCCAGTTTCCATATGTAGCCCTATAGCTCTGGGAAGCTTTCCGCCGAAAATGGGGGTCTTCTACGGAGAGAGCGAGGCGCATCCAGCGAGGCAGAGCGGGCATCACTCGACACAGAGGCGGCGGGCGGAACACGACGAGCCGCTGGTGCTTGGTTTTCTCCGCTGCCCGAGAAACAAGAGGAAGAGGACGAGGAGGAGGACGGGGCAGTATCACACCCAGCAGCAGTAGCAGCAGAGGCAGCAGCACGGTCCCGCTCTCGTAGCCCTTGCGCCATGAAACAGCGAGGAAAATAAATGGTGTTGAATGTTGCAATCCCCCTCCTCCACCGCCTCCTTCTTCTGCTGTTCCTCTTTTTCTTCTTCTTCTTCTTCGGAGAGAAAAAAAAACTATTACACAATCAAAAGCTGGTGTCACGATGTGTGTCCGTCCAATGGAGCCTGTTCCCGCCGCTGTTGTTTGACTATTGGCTCGTAGACTGTGCCTTCAAAGGCCCACAGTGTGCCGCAGCAATGGAGGCGCGTATTAAAGATGTTTTAATTCCGTTTGTGCGCGTTTGTGGAGGGGCGGAAGGAGGGTGGACTCTCGCCGCCTGCCTCTCTCCTCTGCCTCTCTCCTCTGCCTTTGTGCAGATCGCATGAGATTTATGTCTGAGCTAATATCGCGCGATCCAATTGTTGCAGCAGCCTTGAAGTATAATCCCACTTTCTTTTCTCGGTGTGTTTGGACGTTACAGCTGCGTTAAAGGCCACTGCTCACAGCCTCGAGGGCAGATGTGAAAGACACAACGAGAGTCGGTCTGACATCTTGTTTTTACCCGAGATTTTGTTTCTTGTTACATGTATTCACCGTATCCTTTTGAAAAGACTCATCTTTCTCCAGTGCACAGTGTACTCGTTGTTGCTGAGGCTGTGGTGCTGAAGAGACAGCTCCCAGAACCGCTGCTCTGAGCTGCTCTGTGGAGTTTGTCGCCCTCTGCTGCACAGACAAGGTCATTACAACGAGGCACAGAAAAGGACGTTTTTTTTAAGTTATTCCTTTAGAATAGCTGCGGGTTTCACGTGTTGAACAGAGGCGTTGCAGTATTGCAGACAAACCGGACAATTGCCTAGGGCCATAGCAAAGTAATGGCTATTTTTGTATGTGTTTCTTTGCAAAAATATACTTTTAGACTAATAGACAACCTGTACTATACTACTATTTCTATGACAAGGAAACCAAAAACATAACATTTCCCATCTGTATCCATCTGTCTCCAGCTGCAGTGCCTCAAATATTCTCACCCTTGCTTAGAAAAGTACTTGCTAATTGGGAGCCACATTCTTTACGTAAATACTTAAATTAACAAATCAATTACATAAACTTTCTACAGACATCTGTGCGTTTTTTTTAAATACAACTTGTATCCAACAATGTGAGCATATTTGAACAATCAATGGATAATGTTCTCTGCATGTTTTAGGTTTAAGTAACACATGCAAATATTATTATTATTATATATATTTTTTTTAATGAGCATGACTAACATTTACTCAGTCGTTGGCAAATAAGTTGATGTCACTGTTAATGTAAACCTTGACTTAATGTAAACCCAATTCGATGAGAGGTCGTCCTACTTTCTAACTTGTCCCAAGAAATCTCTTTAAAAACACACATTTGACCTACTTTTGAATCTCTCTTCTCCTTCTTGTCCCCAATGTTCCAGTTTTTAACTAATAAAAATTCAAAGACTGCAGCAAACTTAACTTATGTTTTTGTCTGTGAACTGCAGTTGCATAGTTCAAAAAACCTTCAGTGATGTTCTCCAGGATGCAACAACTTGATTTCTCTGAATCGTTTTTTTATGCTTAATTATTTTCCTTACAAAGAGCTGAACTGGTTTTGTGGTTTCCTTTTTTGTTGTACCACTTTTAATCCAGGAACAGTCAATGAGCTACAGACTTGAAGATGCTCTGACCCAGATTTTTATCCATTTTAATGTTGCCATACCTCTTCAAAATCACACAATCTTTTTTCTGAACCAAAATACTCACTTTCACGTTGCCACACACTGACATTTACCATAGTAACGCTTATTCTTCACTTCTCAGTGGCTTTAATGTTATGGCTGGTCAGTGTTTCTTGTCCAGAGGTGGTATTTTTTGGCTGAATAAAAAAAAAAAGGTTGCCAATGGACGTCATGGGACTTTGCCACAACCCAGACACTTGCTCCTGCCAGACAGAAACGCAAGACAATAATAAAGATCTCTATCAACAGAACAAGCTCTACACCCACATATTATATCCACTAAATATCCAGTAAAACCAGTAAGTGTGGGTCACTGGGAGTGCCTTAATAAATTGGAGGTGTGTCACATTTGCAGCGTGGCCTGTGTTTGAATCCATTAGCTCTATGTCATTCCTCTCCTTCTTCTTCTCAATACTGTCATTGTTGAAAATGCTAATTCCATTTTACAGTTTATCGACAAATGTAAAAGTTTTATCTGTTTTTTCTGGAACCAAAACTTTTAAAGTCCTCCTCAATAGACACCAGTTTTATTCTGGCCTGAGGTTATCTGTAACAGATATCAGTGTTCCTGAGCGAAGAGAAGAGACATTGTGATTCGACCAAATACTTCTGTGATTCTTTCTCCGTGTCCGGATTTGGGACAGCATTCCCTTCCATTAAACTATTATCCCTGACAGGCCGGGAGGGGGTTCACACCTACCAACAGCATTCCCATAAGGAAGCAGCAAATCCAGCCCTAATCAGGGTCTTGTTAGATCTCCCCTCGAGCGCTGGCTTATGGGGCATGCTTCCACTAAATTGTACTCTGGAGTAAAAACACTGCACTTTTAAAGGTTGTTGCACTTTGAACGTTTGTGTCTATAATCTGTAATTAAAGCTGATTGGTCCCTGGGCGAGGGGCTCCCATGAGGACTATCCTGTGTTATACAGTACTTCCTTTACACTTTGACAGGATTTATTAATGTCATTGTACAAGAATATAAATAAACACTACCTCATATTATATCTTTTCAGCCGTACACTCAATGTTAACTGATGCATTTGGAGTGAACGTCTGTATTGCACATTACTTCAAAAATCTTGAGTTTGCATTGAAGTAAGCCAGTGCTAAATCACTGCATATACAGGTGGCCGGACAGTTTACTAAGCCTTGATATCATTATTACAAATTTGCATTGAATAGCAGGATCAAAAACATTTTTAATGCATGTTTTAGTTTTTCCGTTTTGCATATAATTAACCAGTTTTGTGAGGTGAAATTGGTCTTGTATTCTTTTCCTAAAGTCCATAAATACAAAATAAATTCTCCAATTGTAATCATTAATTGTAATCTAATCACAACCATA
The DNA here is from genome assembly GCA_024349245.1 of Neodontobutis hainanensis. Classification (NCBI taxonomy): domain Eukaryota; kingdom Metazoa; phylum Chordata; class Actinopteri; order Gobiiformes; family Odontobutidae; genus Neodontobutis; species Neodontobutis hainanensis. The sequence goes on along the minus strand of JALDNG010000086.1, from coordinate 4,045,351 downwards.
ATCTTATTTACAATAGGATGCTTTTTTACCATGCTTTTCTTTTCTGGTTTAATGTCCAGAGGCAGTTTTCACAGCCTCCATTGGGCTTGCCCTCTGGAAATACTTAAAAAACTTAAAGCAGCCCTGCATAACTTTTAGCCAGTAGAGGGCGATAGCCGTGTGCAACAATTATCATACGTCTGGCAACACTATTGGCAACATGTCTGTGATATTGGATGTTGGATCTGTGACCGGAATAGATTGAGAAATGCTGCTGCAGTCTTTGAGTCTGTGTGGATCTTTACCTAATTATTTCACTGGATTTATATTCTCTGGAAGTTTACGAACAAAACAAGACCATTTTTGGGGGAAATGATCAATGTCTGAACTGCAAGCAAGCTTCATAGAATCAAAATCAGAAAACGTTTATTGCCATTGTCGGTGAACAAGACTCACAAACTAGGAACTTGCTTCGGCGTAAAGGTGCAACATAAAGAGCATGCATAAAAATACAAAATAAAATATAAGATAAATAAAATATACAGACTAGATACTTGAATATATACATACAATTTACAGTTTGTTGAACATGGTGCAAACTTTGCAGTGCAATGGATAGTACCCAGATATTGTGCCTATTAAAGTGACAAGAGTTATGAAGTGTTAGTGAGTCCAATGGCGGAGGGAAAGAAACTGTTCATATTGCGGGAGGGTCTTAATGGACCGTAGCCTCCTGCCCGAGGGTGAGGGACTCAAATAGTCCATGTCCAGGGTGAGAAGGGTCAGCAGTGTTTCAACCTGCTCGTCCCCGAGTCCTGGAGAGATGGAAGGCTGCAGCCGATAACCTTCTCTGCAGAGCGCACAATGTGCTGCCGTCTTTGTCTGTCCCTGGCTGTGGATCCAGCGTACCACACGGTGATGGAGGAGGTGGAGGATGGAGTCAAGAGCTTGTCCTGGAGCAGAGCAGGGAGGATGGTGTTGAATGCAGAGCTGAGGTCCACAAACAGGATCCTGGTGTAGGCTCCCGGGGAGTCCAGATGCTGCAAGATTAAGTGGAGGGCCAGGTTGATGGCGTCGTCTACAGATCTGTTGGCTCTGTAGGCAAACTGCAGGGGGTCCAGGAGGGAGGAGGTGATGGACTTGAGATGGGACAAGACCAGGCGCTCAAATGATTTCATGACTACAGATGTCAGCGCCACTGGCCTGTATTCATTAAGTCCAGTGATCAGGGGCTTCTTAGGGACAGGGACGATTGTGGAGGACTTGAACCAGGCCGGGACCTGGCAAGACTCCAGAGAAGTGTTAAAAATGTCTGTGAAGACATGAGTCAGCTCATCAGCACAGTGTCTCAGGGTGGCGGGAGGAAACACCGGATGGACCGGGTGCTTTGGGGGTGTTTTGTCTCCTGAACTGCTTCCACACGTCTTGTTCCAAAACTGAAAGGGCAGTGGGGAAAGAGTGGGTGACCAGGTTGGGGCTGGCTGAAGTGTCCACTGTAGTGATAGGGTGGGGGAGGGGTGTGAAGTTTGAAAATGTGCATAACGTGAGTTCAGTTGATCAGACAGTTTCCGATCATCAGCAGTGCGGGGGGCTCTGGGCCTGTAGTTTGTAACAGAAGCAGTTGTTAACAGAGAACTGCTGCTCCACGTGTATTGTATTTAGATCTAGCTCTTGACACCTCCCTGCTAAATCCATACTTTGCCCGCCTGTATCTGCCCCAATCCCCAACTCTATGGGCTGCTTCTTTTTGCTGCCTTAGCTGTCTCAGTTTGGGTGTGAACCAGGGTTTGTCATTATTGAAAGTCACTTTGGGGCATGTAGGTATAATGCTGTCCTCATAATCGAATCTATGATGTTACAGTGTCTGTGCTCATCCAAACTATCCGTGGCAGCATAGGTGAGTAATAGAAGCTCAATAGACGCTCTTACGTACGGACTGATTTTGTGGTGCTTTGAAATGCTGTGCAACAAATTTATTATAACTCATAACTTAACTAATAACTTATTTCTTTTTTCAAATCTCTTTTGGATTTTACTGATAATGTATTGTTGTTTGCTTTACACATTATTTGAATAATGCTGAACTCACTAAATCATGGAATTAGAACCTTTAATTTTACAAATAATGGGTTTGATGGATCTCTATACCGACAATTAAAACCTTTAGAGCCCCTTTTTGTAAAATAAATATAGGTTGTAAATATGTTTTGCAGGTTCACCCCCAAATTTCTAAACAGCATGTTAAATATGGCACAATCATGTAATTGTAAAGTAAATAATGCTGATTTATTTAAAATTTGTTTTACCTTATGTAGAGCAATGGCTTTGGCAATTTTTCCTTTTGTGTAATTTTCCCAAATTGATTTCCAACTCTTTATCAATACTCACCCTTAAAAATTTGGTTTCTTTTACCCTCTGAATACCAGTCCCATCTACTTTTATTGATATATCAAAATTTTTCTTTTTGTCATTGAATAATATAAAGTTAGTTTTTTTGATTGATTGTTAAAAGTTAAATTTAAATTAAGCCAATTTTTCTTTACTTTTAAAAGCCCTTTGTTTGACATCTTTGTTACTTGCATATTTTGCCAGAATTAGATAAAGTTATATTAACAGCAAAAAAAAATGCTCCCCATTGTTTTTAGATGCATTCAAGAAATCATTCATGTACAAAATAAATCATTTAGGCCCAAGTACTGAGGCCTGGGGTACTCCCCAAGTGAGGTCACACATATCAGATTTTATATCATTTATCTGACAATATTGTTTTCTATTTTTCAAGTATTTTCCACTGATGGGCTATCACTCTGATTCCGTAATCGTTTTATTGCATCAAAATCATGAAATCATGTTTATCACCATTTTTGTAAAAAGGTACTAGCTTTGCAATTTTTTAGTTTTCTGGAAAATGCCATTTGTTAATCATAGATTACAGATATAGGTGAATGGTTTAATGACCATATAATTTTTTGCAAACATTATTTCTAGATCTTCAAATTATTTCTTTTTTTTCCAGAGTGTCTGTTGTGCATGTGTCGTGTGTCTGTCTTGTGTCTGTTGTGTGTCTGTCGTGTGTCTGTCCTGTGTCTGTCCTGTGTCTGTCGGGTCTGTCGTGTGTCTGTCTTGTGTCTGTCATGTCTCTGTCGTGTGTCTGTCGTGTGTCTGTCGTGTGTCTGTCCTGTGTCTGTCCTGTGTCTGTCGGGTCTGTCGTGTGTCTGTCTTGTGTCTGTCATGTCTCTGTCGTGTGTCTGTCGTGTGTCTGTCGTGTGTCTGTCCTGTGTCTGTCGTGGGTCTGTCGTGTGTCTGTCGTGTGTCTGTCCTGTGTCTGTCGTGGGTCTGTCGTGTGTCTGTCTTGTGTCTGTCATGTCTCTGTCGTGTGTCTGTCGTGTGTCTGTCGTGTGTCTGTCGTGGTGTCTGTCGTGTGTCTGTCATGTGTCTGTCGTGTGTCTGATCGTGTGTCTGTCGTGCATGTGTTGTGTGTCTGTCGTGTGTCTGTTGTGTGTTTGTCGTGTGTCTGTCGTGTGTCAGTCATGTGTCTGTCTTGCATGTGTTGTGTGGCTGTCGTGGGTCTGTCGTGTGTTTGTCGTGTGTCTGTCTTGCATGTGTTGTGTGCCTGTCGTGTGTCTGTCGTGTGTTTGTCGTGTGTCTGTCGTGTGTTTGTCGTGTGTCTGTCGTGTGTCTGTCATGTGTCTGTGGTGTGTCTGTCGTGCATGTGTTGTGTGGCTGTCGTGTGTCTGTCGTGTGTTTGTCGTGTGTCTGTCGTGCATGTGTTGTGTGTCTGTCGTGTGTTTGTCGTGTGTCTGTCATGTGTCTGTCATGTGTCTGTCGTGTCTTTATGTCTGTCGTGTGTCTGTCGTGCGTTTGTCGTGTGTCTGTCGTGTGTCTGTCGTGTGTTTGTCGCGTCTCTGTCGTGTGTCTGTCGCGTGTCTGTCGTGTGTTTGTCGTGTGTCTGTTGTGTGTCTGTCGTGTGTCTGTCGTGTGTTTGTCGTGTGTCTGTCCTGTGTCTGTCCTGTGTCTGTTGTGCGTCTGTCGTGTGTCTGTCGTGCCTCTGTCGTGTGTCTGTCGTATGTCTGTTGTGTGTCTGTTGTATGTCTGTTGTGTGTCTGTCGCGTCTCTGTCGTGTGTTTGTCGTGTGACTGTCGTGTGTCTGTTGTGTGTCTGTCGTGTGTCTGTCGTGTGTTTGTCGTGTGTCTGTCCTGTGTCTGTTGTGCGTCTGTCGTGTGTCTGTCGTGTGTCTGTCGTGCCTCTGTCGTGTGTCTGTCGTATGTCTGTTGTGTGTCTGTCGTGTGTCTGTTGTGTGTCTGTCGTGTGTCTGTCGTGTGTCTGTTGTGTGTCTGTTGTGTGTCTGTCGTGTGCTTGTCGTGTGTCTGTCGTGCATGTGTTGTGTGTCTTTCGTGTGTCTGTCGTGTGTTTGTCGTGTGTCTGTCGTGTGTCTGTCGTGCATGTGTTGTGTGTCTGTCGTGCATCTGTCGTGTGTCTGTCATGTGTCTGTCGTTTGTCTGTCGTGCATGTGTTGTGTGTCTTTCGTGTGTCTGTCGTGCATGTGTTGTGTGTCTGTCGTGTGTCTGTCAGGCATGTGTTGTGTGTCTGTCGTGTGTCTGTTGTGTGCTTGTCGTGTGTCTGTCGTGTGTCTGTTATGTGTCTGTCATGTGTCTGTTGTGTGTCTGTCGTGCATGTGTTGTGTGTCTGCCATGTGCTTGTCGTGTGTCTGTCGTGTGTCTGTTATGTGTCTCTCATGTGTCTGTCGTGTGTCTGTTGTGCATGTGTTGTGTGTCTGTCGTGTGTCTGACGTGCATGTGTTGTACGTCTGTCATGCGTCTGTCGTGCGTTTGTCGTGTGTCTGTCATGTGTCTGTCGTGCATGTGTTGTGTGTCTGTCGTGTGTCTGTCGTGCATGTGTTGTGTGTCTGTCGTGTGTCTGTCGTGCATGTGTTGTGTGTCTGCCATGTGCTTGTTGTGTGTCTGTCGTGTGTCTGTTATGTGTCTCTCATGTGTCTGTCGTGTGTCTGTTGTGCATGTGTTGTGTGTCTGTCGTGTGTCTGACGTGCATGTGTTGTGTGTCTGTCATGTGTCTGTCGTGTGTGTTTGTCGTGTGTCTGTCATGTGTCTGTCGTGTGTCAGTTGTGCATGTGTTGTGTGTCTGCCATGTGCTTGTTGTGTGTCTGTCGTGTCTGTCGTGTGTCTGTCGTGCGTCTGTCGTGCGTCTATCATGCGTCTGTCGTGTGTCTGTCGTGTGTCTGTTGTGCGTTTGTCGTGCGTCTTTCGTGCATTTGTCGTGTGTCTGTCGTGTGTGTCTGTTGTGCGTCTGTTGTGTGTTTGTCGTGTGTCTGTCATGTGTCTGTTGTGTGTTTGTTGTGCGTCTGTCGTGCGTCTTTCGTGCATTTGTCGTGTGTCTGTCGTGTGTCTGTCGTGCGTCTGTCGTGTGTCTGTCGTGTGTCTGTCATGTGTCTGTCGTGTGTCTGACGTGCATGTGTTGTGCGTCTGTCGTGCGTCTGTCGTGCGTTTGTTGTGTGTCTGTCGTGTGTCTGTCGAGTCTCTGTTGTGTGTCTGTCGTGTGTCTGTGGTGCGTTTGTCGTGTGTCTGTCGTGTGTCTGTCGTGTGTCTGTCAGGTGTCTGTCGTGCATGTGTTGTGTGTCTGTCATGTGTCTGTCGTGTGCTTGTCGTGTGTCTGCCGTGTGTCTGACGTGCATGTGTTGTGCGTCTGTCGTGCGTCTGTCGTGTGCCTGTCGTGCGTCTGTGGTGTGTCTGTCAAGTCTCTGTTGTGTGTCTGTCGTGTGTCTGTCGTGCGTTTGTCATGTGTCTGTCGTGTGTCTGTCGTGTCTCTGTCGTGTGTCTGTCGCGTGTCTGACGTGTGAATGTCGTGTGTCTGTTGTGTGTCTGTCGTGTGTTTGTCGTGTGTCTGTCCTGTGTCTGTCGTGCGTTTGTCGTGTGTCTGTCGTGTCTGTCATGTCTCTGTCGTGTGTCTGTTGTGTGTTTGTCGTGTGTCGGTCCTGTGTCTGTTGTGCGTCTGTTGTGTGTCTGTCGTAAGTCTGTTGTGTGTCTGTTGTATGTCTGTTGTGTGTCTGTTGTGTGTCTGTTGTGTGTCTGTCGTGTGTCTGTCTTGTGCTTGTCGTGTGTCTGTCGTGCATGTGTTGTGTGTCTTTCGTGTGTCTGTCGTGTGTTTGTCGTGTGTCTGTCGTGTGTCTGTCGTGCATGTGTTGTGTGTCTGTCGTGTGTCTGTCGTGCATGTGTTGTGTGTCTGTCGTGTGTTTGTCGTGTGTCTGTCGTGTGTCTGTCATGTGTCTCTCGTGTGTTTCTCATGTGTCTGTCGTGTGTCTGTCAAGTCTCTGTCGTGTGTTTGTCGTGTGTCTGTCGTGCATCTGTTTTATGTCTGTCGTGTGTCTGTCGTGCGTTTGTCGTGTGTCTGTCGTGTGTCTGTCGTGTGTTTGTCGCGTCTCTGTCGTGTGTCTGTCGCGTGTCTGTCGTGTGATTGTCGTGTGTCTGTTGTGTGTCTGTCGTGTGTCTGTCGTGTGTTTGTCGTGTGTCTGTCCTGTGTCTGTTGTGCGTCTGTCGTGTGTCTGTCGTGCCTCTGTCGTGTGTCTGTCGTATGTCTGTTGTGTGTCTGTTGTATGTCTGTTGTGTGTCTGTCGCGTCTCTGTCGTGTGTTTGTCGTGTGACTGTCGTGTGTCTGTTGTGTGTCTGTCGTGTGTCTGTCGTGTGTTTGTCGTGTGTCTGTCCTGTGTCTGTTGTGTGTCTGTCGTGTGTCTGTCGTGTGTCTGTCGTGCCTCTGTCGTGTGTCTGTCGTATGTCTGTTGTGTGTCTGTCGTGTGTCTGTTGTGTGTCTGTCGTGTGTCTGTTGTGTGTCTGTTGTGTGTCTGTTGTGTGTCTGTCGTGTGCTTGTCGTGTGTCTGTCGTGCATGTGTTGTGTGTCATTTGTGTGTCTGTCGTGTGTTTGTCGTGTGTCTGTCGTGTGTCTGTCGTGCATGTGTTGTGTGTCTGTCGTGTGTCTGTCGTTTGTTTGTCGTGTGTCTGTCGTGTGTCTGTCATGTGGCTGTCGTGTGTTTGTCATGTGTCTGTCGTGTGTCTGTCGTGTGTCTGTCATGTGTCTGTCGTGTGTTTGTCATGTGTCTGTCGTGTGTCTGTCGTGTGTCTGTAGTGTGTTTGTCATGTGTCTGTCGTGTGTCTGTTGTGTGTCTGTCGTGTGTTTGTCATGTGTCTGTCATGTGTCCGTCGTGTGACTGTTGTGTGACTGTCGTGTGACTGTCGTGCGTTTGTCGTGCGTCTGTTGTGTGTCTGTCGTGCGTCTGTCGTTTGTCTGTCGTGTGTCGTGGTGCGACAGTTCTGTTCCACTACATCCCAAAGGTTCTCTATTGGGTTGAGATCTGGTGACTCTGGAGGCCTTTTGAGTAAAGTGAACTCATTGTCATGTTTAAAAAACCAGTCTGAGAGGATTTGAGCTTTGTGATATTATCTTGCTGGAAGTAATATTCAGATGATGGGTACACTAGTCTTAAAGGGATGGACAGGGTCAGAAACAATACTAGGCTGTGGCGTTTAAACAATGCTCAGTTGGTACCGAGCGGCCCAAAGTGTGCTAAAAATATATCCTCCACACCATTACACTAGCAGCTCCAGCCTGAACTGTTGAGACAAGGCAGGATGGATCCATGATTTCATGTTCTTTATGCCAAATTCTGACCCAACCGTCTGAATGTCGCAGCAGAAATCGAGACTCATTAAACTAGTTTTAGTGAGCCTTGTGTTTGAATTGTAGCCTCTATTTTTTGTTCTTAGCTGACATGAGCAGCACCTAGTGTGGTCTTCTGCGGCTGTAGCCTGCTTCAGGGTTCCATGTGTTGTGCACTCATTAGACACCTGCACAACTCACCACATCGTCGGCTGAAAGTAACGGATCCATTCTTCTCTTTTTACTGTAAAGACACATTTAACACTTCCACATCAACGTCTGTGACACAAATCATTCACGTTCTGCTTCAGACTCAACATCACTGACACCAAAACAGAGCAGACTCACTGTTGCTGTGGAGTGTTACAGTCGAGCCGTGTGGACAAAGATATTCTTTAAAAACGGTGACAAAAAAGTATTATGCTTTTATAAAAACACACGTGTACATGTAATTTGGGCATAAATGTATTGAGTTGCTGCCATGTGATTGGCTGATTTGCAAACAACAGGCGTACCTAATAAAGTGTCCGGTGAGTGTAAATTTGTGCAGTACATCCTGGATGTCGTACCAGCAGCTGGAAAACCAACACAGATAGAAGACTGTGTAATGATAAGGATGCCTTATTCTATTGTTATTTCATTGTAACAGATGCATATTAAACAAACATATTGCGTCAGGTAAGAAGAGAAGCTAATAGAAGTGAGTGCTAAACTACATTTTATTAGTAAAAAAGGAACTGGATACACAAATAACTATTCTTTACATTTAAAAGATAAAAACACTCAAATTGTTTTATTTTGTGGTGAGGATTTGTTAAATGTCCTCAACTTCCTCAACTCTTCCTCGACTTAATACAGCAAAACACCAACAACAGGCATACTGATTCTGCCACAGCTTTGTACGTGTTCTTATGATTTATGCAAGTTAAAGGAACGCAGAAACTGTCTCAGGCTGAAATAGACAATGTTGTAACTAAGTATACTAAAATTTTAAAGTAAAAAGTTCTGTGTTGTAAGAAAAACGTAAAGATAAATACCTTTAAACTGGGACGCTTGGCAAATATGTTCATCAATTGAAATTCCGTTGTCTTATATCGACAATAAACACAAAAATGGCATTGGTGCATTTAAACTCACTAAGTAACTACAAAAACGTTTGGAAAAGGTCCATTTTCAATGAACCTACAGACTCATGTTGAATGTAAGTGACAAAAGTAATGGATACATGTTTTGAAGATTGCTGCAGTGATTAGTACTCAGCCTATAAATATATATATAACTTTTTACCTATTGCATTTATGCATGTTATTGTCACAACCTATTCTGATGCTGTTTTAAAATGTTTCTCATTTGTGTGCAAATAGTCTGCTCTTCCACTAGATAAGGATTAAGAAGAAAAACCTCACAACTAAAGCCACAACTCTGTAAACTTTACCAGAGTGTGCTGAGTCTCTTACTTTTCTAAAAGCCCTTGAATGCATCTCGAAAGTTTTCACAGAAGGTGTGGCTCAGTCAGTGTTTATTGTCTAAACTTGTTCATGAGGAAGGAAAACCGAAACTAACTGCACAATATAAATGACTCCACACCTGTATTTGTTTTCAGCGGATCCAAGTTTATTCATGGCCCAGTGGAACTTGTTTCTGGATATTTCTTCGATGCGAGAGAGTTAGAGACTATTGGAAAAGGTTAATGACGATGGCAGAAGTAAACCCGGGTGAAAAACTACAAGAGGAAGTAAAGTTTCCGAGGTAAAGTTACACCAGGATATAAAGCTTCTTTTGTTCCAAATTGTATTTAAAGTATAATGTTAGGCATTAAGATAAACACACTGTCACGTCGCATAGATATGTATGGGGTTCCATTTGTGCCAAAATTATGTTTATGTGTACATTGCATATGTATTTGAGAGGTGTTTTGTTTGTGTAAATTACCGGTGAGCTTTATTTGTGTCCAGTCGTTGCACTTGCTGTCATTCCTGTTGTGCTAATGTGTCGTTAGCGGCTGTCTATGTAGTTTCAGTTTGCAACTTGTCATTGCTTTGTGTCTTTGCTCTTTGCTCTCATCAATTTGCTGTCGTCTTGGGATGTCTATGTAACTCGTCGTTTGCCGCTGTTGTCTTCTACTGTCTATGTATTTTATCGTATGCCGCTGTCTATGTAGCGTTTTGTTTGCTGCTGTCTATGTAGCGTGTTGTTTGCCGCTGTCTATGTAGCGTGTTGTTTGCCGCTCTCTATGTAGCGTTTTGTTTGCCGCTGTCTATGTAGCGTGTTGTTTGCCGCTGTCTATGTAGCGTGTTGTTTGCCGCTGTCTATGTAGCGTGTTGTTTGCCGCTGTCTATGTAGCGTGTTGTTTGCCGCTGTCTATGTAGCGTGTCGTTTGCCGCTGTCTATGTAGCGTGTTGTTTGCCGCTGTCTATGTAGCGTGTCGTTAGCCGCTGTCTATGTAACTTGTGGTTTGCCGCTGTCTATGTAGCGCGTCGTTTGCCGCTGTCGTCTTGGGATGTCTATGTAACTCGTGGTTTACCGCTGTCTATGTATTTTGTCGTTTGCCGCTGTCGTCTTGTGCTGTCCTACGTAATATCCGGGTAATAGTAATACAAATTAAGCTATAAACACAAAGCCAGCCAGGCAGTTATAAATTTTCCCTTAAGCTGTAAATAAAAGCACTAAAATTGACACTTGAACACAACAGTAGACTACTCAATTCCAATCTCTCAGCAGGATAGTTGTTCAACTGTCCTCATTTCAGAAGATGCAAGACATTTATTTTTGCATAGCCCAATATCGCAACAGCTTCACAAAAAGGGCTTCAGACTGCACAAGACAGCATCCTGTCCGTGAACCCTGCATCAGGGTCAGGACTGTATTTACAAATATTATTATGATTTACACACCACAACGACATTATAAGCCTTTATTAAAAGCATGCAACTGAAGAAACCCGTGGTCGCAATATGCCTCCTGGTCATTTTAAACAGGCCTGGACACATTTGACCATTTTTAAGTCACCAAACAATAGTTGCTTTAAAGTGTGTTAGTGAGATTCTTTTAATTTAATCTAATATTGTGGTCACTACTGTAGCAAGTGATTAGGGATATTCTTTGTACTATAAATCTCAATCCAACTCTTTTAATCCCCAAGGGGACATGCAGTTGTTAGGTCACTTCATATCAGTTTATTTGGACCTCTTCTGCCCTTGACTGATTTCAGAGCAGTCAGGAAGGTGGAGTTCTTGTGACGTCTCGTCTCGTCTTGTCTCAGACGTCCACTGGCTGCTCTGTTGCTCCAAAACGGATGTGAAAATTTGCCTCCACGATTTGTGTTGAACTGAAGGAAGTACTAAAAGTATTTGGCCGGTGGGTGCTTCTCTGTACACTTTTCCACATGCCGTAGGTGTTTGTGATCACTTGGCACCACCTGAGACGAAAGAAAACAACCAACAAATGTCAAATGTTCATATTATTCATAGTATTGCTAATCTCAAACTGCTGCCGAGTTGAAACCAGATGCTAAATGTGCCTGCGAAAAACTCACATTTATTAGGTGGTATTCTTTGTTTTGTAATATTTTGTAAATATGTCAATTGGCAAGTAAATGCTTTTAACTGCACTGGACCGCTCTCTGTAGATGGTTTGGTAAAGATGGTTTCACTCAACTTTGAACCTATACACAAAGTACAAACACTTATGTTCTGTGCTTTAAGGCAGTGTTGCGTGGTCTTTCTGGAACAGTTCAGCTGTGGATAACACTGCCGACAGTAATTGGCCTTGGACAACAAAATTAAAAATTGTTGTTTTTAAACGGTGACTATTGGTTCAAGTTTGGATGTATCTGAATCTCCTACCAGATGGCAGCAGTTCAAAGAGTGCATGTCTGGGCTGAGTGTGGGTTCTTACAGACTGGAGGTGTACTGGAGAGAGGGCAGGGGGCTCCTATGATCTGCCCCACTGTTCTCACAGTAGACTGCAGTGAGGTCCGGTCTCGTTTGTGTGATGGAGGTGCACAGAACGGAGTCAATCAACTCAATGTACCACAGGATCAGCCGGTTTGGTGGCAGACTGTGTCTCCTCAGCAGCAACAGAAGCTTCTTCAAGGTGGAGGTAATGTTGGTTACCCCTTACAGTCGTGAGAAATGGTCATTCCCAGGAGTCTGGAGGTCTCTACTTGTGACACAGGGCTGCCAAAAACAAACAGAGGGGCGGATTTATTTGGTTTACAAGCTCAGAAACATTATTTAAAAGGGCTTCACTAGTCCGGTGAAGTAGTTAGCATAAACTGAGCTATGTTTACTCACAAAATGATTTGTTAATTCCCCCGCCTTAACTTGATAGACATGTAACTTCCTTGTTTTGCGGACACACTGACAAACAAGTGAGACGTGTGGATACATGAGACAATCATAATCAACAAAAGGGTTGTTACAATTAACAGAGAAAATTACCAATGTCAAATCACTTTTCTTTCAGGATAATACAGTGCAGCAGATTATCCATTCCACCATTAACCGCTATACCGAAAAGAGTCACAGGATGGCGCTCCAACTCTTGCTGAAAAGTTAATCTGTGAAATACACAAACTATTAATTATGATCAATGTACACAGAAAGGGAACAAACACCTTTCAATAAATCACAAAAAGCATATACCATTGAGCAAATTGGGAAAAAAAAAAAAAAAAAAAGAAAAAGTTTTACTTTTCAATGACCGTGTGCCGTCCTCACCTGACGTGTCACTTCTACTTCTCTGTTCAGCTAGACGGACAGTGAACGGGCGAGTTGTTGGTTCATGGCTATTAGTCTTTTCATAAATCCCAAGAATTTCTTCTCTTTAATCTTTACATGTAAAACTGTAAACAAACATGGAAAATGCAACAATAAATATTGTACACACTGTTGTGAGTGTAGGCTAGAGCGGACTGAGCAGTATTTGCTGCCTACATAAACCATTCAAGTTACATAGACAGCGGCTAACGACACGCTACATAGACAGCGGCAAACAACACGCTACATAGACAGCGGCAAACAACACGCTACATAGACAGCGGCAAACAACACGCTACATAGACAGCGGCAAACAACACGCTACATAGACAGCGGCAAACAACACGCTACATAGACAGCGGCAAACAACACGCTACATAGACAGCAGCAAACAACACGCTACATAGACAGCGGCATACGATAAAATACATAGACAGTAGAAGACAACAGCGGCAAACGACGAGTTACATAGACATCCCAAGACGACAGCAAATTGATGAGAGCAAAGAGCAAAGACACAAAGCAATGACAAGTTGCAAACTGAAACTACATAGACAGCCGCTAACGACACATTAGCACAACAGGAATGACAGCAAGTGCAACGACTGGACACAAATAAAGCTCACCGGTAATTTACACAAACAAAACACCTCTCAAATACATATGCAATGTACACATAAACATAATTTTGGCACAAATGGAACCCCATAGTTATGTATCTGATAAGCTGCTTATGTGTTCTCCAGAAACAGTGATCACATGATTTGTAAACTATAAAAGTTAAGGTTCTTTATTTGTCTGATCAGAACATTTAGTTTCCACAGAGGAATCTTCTGTTGGGGGGAAGGTTATAAAACATTGAAATGTAATTAAAATCCATTGAAGTAAAAATGGTATATGTATCAATATAAAAGTAATACTGCACAAATACTGTCTTTGACCAAGAAAAAAAAATAAACAAAAAAAAACAAAACCCTGTCTCTCTGGCGACACCTCCTGGTTACTTAGTGGTTGTGCAGTAATAACAACAGAAAATACCTGGCACATGGTACCTGGTTACATTTAATCTTAAATACACACAAAAGTTTTTAGTCGTTTTGTTTTCTTAAGCTCACCAACACTTACAATAACATTTTAGAATAAATGGTATTTTATAGCCAACAATAAACAAGACAATTGTCAATAGTGGCTTCTTCCAATAATTATATATATTTTGGATTTCAATATCATTCATGACATGTGTGTAAAAAATCATAAATAGTTATTGTTAATGCTGTATCCATATGTTTGTTGTGTCCTGCAGAACAGAGCTGAAGGAGGCCCTGTCCCAGTACATCTCAGACAGCTTCTTCGACATAAAAACAGTGAAGGACTTCCTGAAAGAGAACTCTAAATGGATGCTCATGAGAGAGACAGAGTTAAACATGTTGGTCGACATTAAAGAAAGGGCTGCCAGTATTGACTTGAGTGTCAGCCATGTTACCAAGTCCCAGGACAAAGGGAAAGCCTTTGTGGAGTATATGAGAAGTAAGTTTTCTCAGCCAAAGGCTGACAGCAGACGAGCCGACCTGGAGAAGGAGCTGGCTGCTTTACTGAAGGCCACTCTGAGCGGCCTGGAGCAGCTGCAGCACTTCCTGGACGCAGTGGAGAAGCTGGCGGTCACTTCTGTTCAGGTGTTTCAAGAGGACAACCCAGTGATATTCCTGCCTGAAGAGAGTGACCTGGGAACAGTTCAGGACGTCATTACTGCAGCTCAGATCATCTGCCCACAGCTCGTCGAGTTCAAACGAGACAACAACGCCTTCTTCAGCCCCAAACTGCAGAACGTGGAGGTGCTGGCCTATCAGCTGGACCAATACATCAAGGCTGTTCAGAAAATCTGTGGGACTTTGAAAAAAGGGTAAAATGAACAAACACACCATAATTTATATATCTATTCAGAAATATGAAAAATAAATAAAAGAACTTGTATTTATTGATTTACAGCCCTTTCAGTGACTTCTGCTTTACAAAAAGTGCGGTGGACATTGATGAAGACTTCTCTGAGGAAGACATTCAAAGGATGCTCTCCCACATTAATCTTCTCAATGAACTCAGGTAATTATTTTTTTAAAGTAGTGACTGGAGTGTCGCTGACAGAGAAAAGTGATTGAACTGGGTCCTGTACCTTGTCTGACTGGTGGAGAGAAGCACAGTCGCTAAATGCTTTTTTGATGATTTAATGAAAACCAAGGCATAGGGCAAACTACTGGCATACACCTCTTATACCCACGTGACCTAAGCACCTGCACACTGCCACTGCAACTAGTCTGATAAATTAAGAATTGTTTCTAGTTAATTTAGACTCCAACAATATTTGAACAAATTTCTCATTTTTATTTTATTTTGAGTCAGAGGCCCATTTGGAAACCACATTTTTTTTTATGACATTTCACAAACTTTGTCCAAAATCGTATATTCATGTATTTATTGATTCTCAACACTTTTCAGCAGATTATGTGGAGACTCATAGTTGTATGGGTTTAGTCACATGAGACCACGTTAAAAATACTGTCTCTAACAGTTTTTATTCTTATATTTCAGGATGGACGAGGCCTTCAGGATGGTGTTCATGTTCCAGGAGGAATGCTGCTATAGTTTCATTAATGAGTTCAGTGAGCGTCAGCCCCGAATGCTGCAGTTTCTGGATGAGCTGGAGGACAGTGCTGTTCAACTCGACCGGATGAACAAAGGAGCAAAGATCTCCAGTGTGGCGGGCAGCTCAGTGGGAGCAGTCGGAGGTGTGCTGTCTATTGTTGGTTTGGCATTGATCCCTGTAACAGCTGGAGTGTCTCTAGCTCTGACTATGACAGGAGTGGGTCTGGGAATCACCAGTGGAGTCAACAGTTTAGTCACCACTGCCACTGAGATCGGAGTCAACCGTACACAACAGAACAGAGCGAGAGAGAACTTTGAGAAATTCATGGAGGATGTGAAAAGTCTCCAGGACTGTTTGGATGAAGTCACCTTCCAAAACAATGAAAAGGAAGTACCGGATGTAGTTATTTGTGTTGGAAAAATAATTTGCAAAGGAGCTACTGTGGCTAAAGGTATTGACTCACTTGTTGATGGTGTTTCTGCTGTGAAAGTGTTGAAGAGTGAACAGCTGGTGGCCAGTGCAGGTAAAGTTGTGGCTGATGAAGCCAACGCACTACGTAATGTCCCCAGAGTGGCTTCAGAGCTCCCAGATATTGGCCAGGCAGCAGCTAAAGGACCACTGGCCTTCTCCAATGCAGCCAGAGGTGGTTTTATTGCTCTTAATGCTCTGTTTCTTGGTATGGATGTCTTCTTCATCGTCAAAGACAGCATAGGTCTGGCCAAAGGCAGTGAGACAGAGGTGTCAAAGTTCATCAGAGCCAGAGCTGCACTGTGGCGCTCAGAGATGGACGCATGGCAGAAGATCCATGACTCTCTGAAGAAAGGTCAGCTGTCATTCCAGAAAAAACAAACCATTCTCAAAACACAGTTTTACCCAGATATTGAAATAAACAAACAGTGGAGTATAAAATGTGAAGAAGAGACAGTGACTTCAGAGTCTTTGTCTGATGAAGTGGACAACGAACCAAAAGAGAAAGAGTTTTGTGTTTTACAATAGCTCTTGTGTTTTACAGCTTCACCAACTACTGTTTTACTTTAGTTTATATTTTTAGTTTTCTCCTCAAGAATCAACCAATGTTAAGCTGTAAATGACTGATTATAAGTTGATGTGCAATATCTTTTATAACTGTATCAATACTGTGCCATTTATTCAATCAAATATTTAGCAAACGCAGTTACATAAAGATTAGACCTGTGTCAACGTGACGAAGAAGAACCTGGAGCAGATTCACCTGCACCTCCCTGAAAATAAATATTATGTCCTCCACACCTCAGGATCTGTGTTTAATACTTCATCTTCAGAACTCGACACTTAATAGAACCAGCCACACTATATCATCTTTTACCAGTCCTAATATTTACTCTTCATAATGGCTCTGCCCTCTTTATAAACTGGACATTGTCTACATAATTTAACATTAATCTGATTTTTATAAAAACTTACTCTCATTAATTAACTGCTTGTAATGTCAACCAGGTCTTAAAGACATTAAATTAGTTTTTTTAAATCTTTGTGTGTTTCAAATGTTTGTACTATTTATTTAAACAACCTAATTTATGCTTTATGCTTCTGCTGAGACTGTTTTAAAATGGCCTTAAATATGAACAACGGAATGTCATGAGTGAAAAATAAGTTCATTTATAATTGAGTGCAAACAGTGACGTGTAAAAAGTATGCTGCAAACATGTTTTGTAATGTATAGTTCATTAGAATAGCATTTGAGTAATGCACATGAATAAGTGCTTGTTATTGTCTTGTGTGTGAAAAGTCTGATGACAATATTCAAACTTTAGTTGGTCCATAGCAAATAATAAAAAAAAAAAAGTTAAAATACTTTTAAAACATTTGCCCAAATAAAGACTTTTGAAGCTTGACTCCTCTTTTCCTAATTATTGCTTTTCTGTTGTTTTCCATATGGCCTGGAACATATTCTGAACAATGTCCTTTGTTTGACTTCCACCAAGTGAAAACTGGAGGCTCTGTTTTTGGGAAAAGCACAGTGTGAGAGACTGGAATGTAATGAGGACTTTATCGTACCACCCACCCGCCGGTCGAAGGATGGCCGCTCTACCCACTGAGCTACTGCCGCCCATATGTATGTGTTGTGCCCATTGTGTTCCTGGTTACATTATTTAGCAACAGGACGAACGACACTGACTGAGAGAGCAGCAAAAAAGACCAGCAACATGATCATTACAAAGGAAACTGGTCTTGGGTTTAGCCACACTCAGAACTTTTATATCAGGATCAGTTTGAGTTGTTGTCCCAACTTTAGTGTGTTTTTGTTTAACAGCTTCTGAGTAAAATGTTTCTGAACAGTGTCCTTTGTTTGACTTCCACCAAGTGAAAACTTAAGGCTCTGTTTTTGGGAAAAGCACAGTGTGGGAGCCTGGAATGTAATGAGAACTTTCTAGAACAACAGAAAACATCTCAATCTTATCAACATTGGCTTAGGAAGTCCTTTCTGATCTTCCTTGATTCTCGTATTCTGGTTTATGAACGAACAGCAATATTAAACACACAATACATAAGAAAGTGTAAAAAATAAATAAATAAATTGCTTAAACGGTGTCTGTCTGTGTTTAAGGACAGCATTGTGACAAACTGACATTAAATGCAAGTATGTTTTTGTTTTCTCTAACAATATTTACAGCATTTATAAAAGTTTTGGGGAGTGCTACAAAAACATCTAAAAATAAAGTTAAAAAAAAGAAAAGCACCACAGACTTTTGTGAACTGAATTTATTTCCTGGATGAAAAATCATCTTTCACACAAAGAAAAACACACTGGTAATACACGATATCTTCAGTTTCCTGACGATGGCAGTGTGTAGTAAATAAATGAACAGCAGGTGATTAGAGCCTGAGGACTCAACACCACGGATGCTTTCTGTTAAAACTGAACATTTAGGAAATGAGAAATATGTCATGTGACCTTTATGGACAATTTAAACAGGAATTTAAATCAGAGACACACCTGTTGAGTGATAATATTAAATATAGACAAGCCATCTGCAATTTTAGAACTAATAATTCAAGATATGTATTATTATTTAAGTTGTTGGTAGGTGTTCTGTGTTAGACAGAAGTATGATATTTTGTACTCTTTGTTGATAAATGTTATCGAGATGAATACCATTTATTATTTGAATGTAAAAAATATAGAGGTAACAAAATTCAGAGAAAAATATTTTACACAGTTTTATTATAAAAGGCCATCTATGTTTGTATTAATTATGTTAATGCAATGTGATAAGACAAAAGTTATGTGTAAACTGGGCTCTGTTTAAATGATATAAGATTTGTTGTGTTTTTGTGTTGTCTTTTTATACTTAACGTTTGTGCTCCATACCATTTATATGTTCATGAGCAAATAAAATAAATGAAAGAATGGATCAATTTATAACTTTATTTCATCAGTTTGTAAAAAAAAAAAAGTCAGATTCTTCAAGACTAATGCCTGTGCCTTCTTTAAAATACTTAAAAACAGAGGAAGTCCGAAACAGAGGATTGAAAACACTACAAACACTATTGATTTTTCCACAATAGTTATGATGCTGTTGTAGCATTGGCCCAGACGTGTTTTTTCTCTGTGGATTTCAGTTGCACACAATACTTTTTAAAGTAATAAAAAAAAAGTAAAGATCAAAGCTCCATGGGTTATGATTAAGGCATGAACCATGGGCCTCTTTCTTGCTTTTTCTATAATATTTCCTAATTTACCAACAATACCTGCAAATGTTATGGTAAAACTTCAATCAGACAAAATATAAACATGTATTACCACAAATAAGACTAACTTTTAGGATTTAGATTTTTCAGAATTACAGTTGTATCATAGCTGCCTTTTACGTTTGACTTTAAGAATGTTTGCATATTAACATTGTATTGTATATTTTTTAACAATGGGAATAATTACTAATCATCAATTTTAGCATTGTGCTTTTTCCTTTATGAATCTCAATCTGGCAGATTCAATGTCTCACATTTATATTCACCAGTTTGTCCATAAACTTGAACTTGTATGTCTTTGACGGTGGGAGAAGCCAGGACATCCAGAAAGTTGCCGTTTTTATATTTTTGATTGTTCTTAGTATTTACTTATGGCAGCTTTAAGTATAAGTTCACTCTGCTGTGGGCTCTATTATGATTGGGTGACTCTTGGGACACCAGTATTATAACCTTCATCATTAAATTCCCACTGATCTTTCCGTACCAGGGTTTATCTCATCAGTAGAAACCTCGGCATTATATAAATTGATTTCCTCATGTGTAACAAGAGGTCAGACAACACAGACTTTAAACTTACTTCTATTCAAGACCAAAGACTTGGAACTGTTCTACACCATGTATTTTACCAGAATTACATCGAAACTAAAGAAAGAGGAAACCAAGGGTTGACAATGAGTGTGTTTTCATGGAAGCATGCAAGACACTGTTATTACAGATAAAGTAATCTGCACATTTTAGGGAATTTTAGGAAGCAGGCGCTTCCTGCCATTGTATCAGTCATTTTCCACAATGTGTCCAGCCAGCGGTGACCGACTGGTTTAAACCGGTTTCAGCAGATGAGGTAGTAAGTGTTCTAATCTAGGGTGCAAGGGAGCATACAAAGAGAACAAAGAACAAAACAGTTATAAGGGTGTATCTAAGGATGCATCTTAAGAAAAATACTAACATGATAATGTCCTAGATGTAGTCATGTTCACTCAGACATACAGGCAGCTCTGAAGGACTAGATTGTTCAGAGGCAGTTCCAGTTCAGCTTCTTTGGAAAATGGATGACTTTGTGGACAGTCCTGCAGACTGTGGCAACTGGCATTGCATTTTGTTTCAAACACATGAATAAATGATCTTTTATCAGCATTAAAATGGTATTTCTTCTCTGAAAAATTGGGATTGTGTTTCTGAGGGGCTTGACTTATAATAACAGAGTAGGGTATATCACCTTGATAACTGTGTATTGTATAGTGAAGTTTTTTTAAAAGAAAATCTGATTTATCACTTTATTTCATACTTTTATACTCATAATTAAATTGTGCTGTGGTAACCTGACACTGATGTAACCCTACACTATGTTGTGTGTATATTTTATAGTAACTGTTCAGTCCATTGCTTCATCAGGCAAAATATATTTCTGTATAGATATAGAACATTGTACCACCCTTTCCATATTCTGTAACAAACGTTAAGGATTTTTTAGTCACAATCACAGCCATGAATATCTAGAAATTGGCTACAATATTTTCATAAAATATTCTTCAAATAAAGAAAATGCTGGTAACTGGTGTTATGTACATTTTAGTGTGTAAAGTAATGTGTAATCTATAAGTTAAATGGTAAAGATAATTTAAATATCCATACACACCAATTATAATATATTATTTGTTTTCTAATTATTTTGAAATAAATTACTAATTATATGTATAAAACGATTATTTAAATGATATACTTTATATATGATCACTTATAGTTAAGAAGAAGAAGAAGAAGAAGAAGAAGAAGAAGAAGAAGAAGAAGAAGAAGAAGAAGAAGAAGAAGAAGAAGAAGAAGAAGAAATAGCTTCAAACTCTAGGTTTGTAATGCAATGGGTGACATCACACTGCTTATGTCCTCCCCTTTTTACCATAAATGATCTCACTGTGACAGTTTAGTCAAAAAATTACTTAAGTCTAGTAAAAAATCAAGAATATGAATTATATTCTCACCATTTGCGTTCATTTGAACGTAACATGTTAAATCTGAAAAGGTATGAAATTAGGGTTAGGAGATGAGTGACATAAGTCATCCCAAATGGGAATCCTAAATGTTGTTGCAAAACTGATTACAAACATTTTAATTAAAATGTTACCCCACACAGGGAAAACCTTAGAAATAAATCTTTCTCTTCTGATTTAAACATGTTTTAAGATGAACCTGCAAAATCTAATGCTAAAGAAATGCTCAATGCATTTTTCCTTGTGCTGTGGTTTTCAGAGGAATGACAATAGGAAGACATATATTATGATTGCATCGTTGTCATTTTTGTTTAATAAATATGTTTTCGCTTGAGTTGATGTTTCTGTTTTTAAAATCTTCTCACAATGTTCTCTTTTGATTGTGTAGTATTTTCCTTTTGTCTGTGAGCTGTGTTGCTGAAAGCTAAACACTCAAACATCCCTCCTCGTGTGAACAAAAGAAAAAATAGTGGATTACTGCCCGTTTGGTCTGCACCCGTCAGCTGCCTCTGGAGTCCCACAAGCCAACCAGGCCTGGTAGGAGCATCACTTACTTCCGGTGTCCACCGCCGGAAGATTCAGTTTTTAAGGTGAAGATGTTTCTAGACAACATAAATCTGTGGCCACCTCTATAAAAAGCTTTAAAAAGGGCTTCCTTCACACCTCTCTAAACCATCTGGCCTCTCTGGCCAAAATTTGGACATTGCTTACAATGCTCTTCCTCTTTGAGGTGGAAGTGGACTGCAGACTCAGGTCGTCCCGGATTGGTTCTTATGTGCTGATACATCCTCTTGAGAACCTCCACAAACAAGTAAAAGGACCGGTTTGCAAAAATGAAAAAAAAGCACTAAAGTTTCTTGCTTAAAAACGTTTTCTATAAAAAAAAGATATGGCTTTTGTTTTTGTTCATATTTGTTCAGTTTGTTAAAAATGGTCTGTTAAAGTGTAAATAAAATAAATATTTTTATGTCTGTGAAGGTTCTCAGTCATCCAGATCATCTTGAAAAAATGTTAAAGTAAAAGCATCTGTACTCAGTTTTTAAGATGAAGATGTTTTATCTCTAATTCCAAGAGACTTTATCAATTCTGAGATCAGCTGAAAGAGAGCTGAGCTTATATCTCTAGAGGGAGGGGTTTAAGATGAAACCTGATGGACCAGGCTGTTCTGGTCTCATAGTCGTTGGATCTGAAAGGGAGGAGCAAAGTAATGACATTTTGGCACTCTTTTTCAATCTTACGTTCATGCTTTCTTTAGCCCAGTTATTACGCAGCTGGGACCTATCCTACCATAATTATACAGATGAAACTCAGATTTACATTTCACTCACAGCAGGTGAAAATGTTATCACTTTTTGACTTTTTTATCACCTTAAAAATATTTCCAGAGTCAAAGGGATAATGTCTCAACCAGACTTAGAGAAACTTATTCATGCTTTTATCTCCAGCAGGTTAGATTACTGTAACGGCCTGCTCACTGGTCTCTCAAAACGAGGGTTAAGACAGCTTCCAGCTTATTCAGAACGCTCTGCTCGGGTTCTAACTAACACCAGGAAGTACAACCACATCAGTCCAGTTTTAAAATCTCTGCACTGGCTTCCTGTTGCTCAGAGAATAGACTTTAAAACAGCACTGCTGGTTTGCAAGTCTCTTATTGGTTTAGCACCAAAATATATTTCTGACATGTTCTCCTCGGGACTCTGACAACATCTGGGACAGGCCTTCTGCTCGTGCCCAGAGTTAGAACTAAACCTGGTGAAGCAGCTTTAAGTTTTTAGCAGCAAAAATCTGGAACAACCTCAACTCTAACAATGTTCTAGAGGAAGTTAAAAACCTTCCTCTTTAGCTCCGCCTACATTACAACTTAAAGTGTTTTTTTTATCTGCACTCTCTTCTTATGAATGTTATTCTAAATCTTTCACTTTGAGTTACCCAGTGCATGAATTGTGTTATATTCAACAAATGGCCTTGCCTTGTTAAAGCGTTGTGAGTAGTTATGCCCTGCCTTCAGCCCAATAGTTTGAAATCTAATTAAAATACAACAGAGTAAAAACATGGCATAAACATTGTCAGGATGTAGAGGCTGGCCTCGGTGTTCCCCTGGGAAAGCTGGAGGAAGTGTTCGGGCGTCTCTGCTTGGACTGCGGCCCCCACAACCCAGCCCAGGATAAGATAAAAATGTTGGATAGCTCTTATGAAGCCTTCACAACAATATGTTCTTTGACCTTTTCTTTTTTCCAGCTTTACAAATGAAGCACTGAAGCTGCCAGTGTGACTCAGCCTGAAACTGAAAATAAACTTAGTGCAGATATAAGATGAGCTGAGAGCTCTTTGTCTACATATTTTGCTCCTGAAAGGTAATATATCAAGAGCAAATGTTGGCAGAGTGGTTAGTCCTGGGTTTGATTCCTGGGCAGAGCCTTTCTGTGTGGAGTTTGCATGTTCTCCCTGTGTCTGCGTGGGTTTGCTCTGGTTTCTCCAGTAATCCAAAAGACATGTGCAATAACCCTCTCATGGGGCCAGGTTGTCTTTGTAAACGATAATTGGTTCTCAATTGCCCTACCTGGTTAAACAAAATAATTTATTTGCATTAAAACACTTTTATAGCTGTTGCTCCTGCAGCCCAATATTTATTTTATTTATTGTAGCTGATTATGATGCCTCTGGAGATCAGTGTTGTTTTCATTTTTATGCAGTAGTTTTTGGGACTGAAATGTTCAGGAGGTGGGTAAACAGTTAAATATCATTTTATGTGAACATGAAGTCTTTTTGATTTGATGCTAAACCATTAAGAGACTGTTTAAAAGTCTATTCTCTGAGCCAGAGCAAGATTTTAAAACTGGACTGATGGTTGTACTTCCTGGTTTTGGTTAGAACCCCAGCAGCAGCGTTCTGAAATCTTTTTTAACCCTTGTTTTGAGCGTCCAGTGAGCATCTAAGTCTGGTTTAGCCATTATCCCAGTGAACTTTGGAAATGTTTTTAAGTTGATAAAATGCCGATAATGTAAGTGACTTAATGTGATGTGGAAATTTACGTCTGAGTCCATGATAACCCCTAGATTTCTAACTTGGCTTTTAGATTTTAGAGAAAGAGACTCGAGGTGACTGCTGACACTTTCTCTTTGTTTCTGTGGTCCAAAGATTAACTGGCCTAAAAGAAGCATGTAACGATTGAATAATAGGGGTCCCAAGATAGACCCCTGTGGAACCCCACATGTCAGGGCCATTTGGTTACCAACCGAAACAAAGTACTTCCTGTCTTCAAGATAGGACTGAAACCATTTAAGGACAGTTCCAGAGATGCCTATCTATTCCTATAATCTTTGTGACAGTATTTCATGGTCCATTGGAGTAAAGTGAACTCATTAGCCATCTGCACAACTCACCACATTGTCGGCTGAATATCCGTCAGTAATGGACCCATTCTTCTCTTTTTACTGTAAAGATACATTAAACATATCCACTTCAGCGTCTGTGACACAAATCACTTTTTGGTTCAGACTTAGCATTACTGACACCAAAACAGAGCAGACTCACTGCACATTCTCTAACTGTTACTGCGGTATGTGATTCAAGTCAAGCCTTGTAGACGGAAATATTTTTCAAAACGCTCTCGTCTTGACGGAGATATTTTTATAAACGAAGACAAAAAAGTATTTTGCATTTATAAAAACACACATGTACATGTGGGCTGGGCCTAAATGTATTGAGTTGCTGCCATGTGATTGGCTGATTAGCAATTTGCAAACAACAGGCGTACCTAATAAAGTGTCCGGTGAGAGTATATTTGTGCAGTACATCCTGGATGTTGTAATTAAAATGGGAGCAGCTGGGAAACCAACAGACTGTGTAATGATAAGGATGCCTTATTCTATTGTTTTTTCATTGTAACAGATTCATATTAAACAAATGAATTTGGCGTCAGGTAAGAAGAGAAACTAATAGAAGTGAGTACTAAACTACATTTTATTAGTAAAAAAGGAACTGGATACACAAATAACTATTCTTTACATTTAAAAGATAAAAACACTCAAATTGTTCCATTTTGTGGTGAGGATTTGTTAAATGTCCTCAACTTCCTCAACTCCTTTTTCAACTAAATACAGCATAACACCAACAACAGCAATACTGATTCTGCAACAGCTTTGTACAGGTTCTTGAGCATGAGACAGAAACTGTCTCATGCTGAAATAGACAATGTTGTAACTAAGTATACTAAAATTCACAAAACATAAGGTGATCACATTTTTAGATCTTTAATATGAGACACTTGGCAGTATGTTCATCAATTGAAATTCCGTTGTTTTATATCAACAATAAACACAAAAACGGTATTGGTGCATTTAAACCAATGAGAGTATATACTATGGATAACTTTCACCCTTTGGTTCCCTTTTCACCGATATTGTCTTTATGACAGAGAAATAAAATGGCGGTTACATCTGGGCTTTTCCGCTTTTACTTCAAAGTTAAACAAATGTTTTCAGAAAGCATAGATGGACAAATTGATCATATTGATTGTAGGTAAGGATTAAGAAAAAAACAACAACTTACAACTAAAGGCACAACTTTATAAACCAACAAAGTCTCGACAGTTTTCACAGAAGGTGTGGCTCAGTCAGTGTTTATTGTCTAAAGCTGTTCATGATGAAGGGAAACCGAAACTAACTGTACAATATAAATGACTCCACATCTGCATTTGTTTTCAGTGGATCCAAGTTTATTTATGACCCAGTGGAACTTGTTTCTGGATATTTCTTCTTATTGGAAAAGAAAGACGCGGTTTATGACAATGGCAGAAGTAAACCCGGGTGAAAAACTACAAGAGGCAGCATCTTTGGCCAGTTTGTCAGCTGTATTATTACCTTCGTTTATCAAGTTTTTAATTCTCTGGTGTGCAGCGCATTTCATAACAGCAAGTTTGTCCGGCAACTTTATTGCCACTAATAACTCCGCTATTGCCTCTTTATGTATCACTGATTTCCCGTCAGCCTTCTGAAACCCACGCTCCTCCCAAGTTTTCGCATGAAGATGAACTATGCCATAACCATACTGTGAATCTGTATAGATGTTAACTTTTAAGCCTTTCGCTAGTTTACATGCCTCAGTCAGTGCTTTTATTTCAGCCAGTTGAGCTGAACAAGGCTGTGGAATGGCTGTAGCCTGTATTGTTGTAAAAGTTTTGTCTGCATTCAGTTTTACAATGCCATAACCCGCATGCATACCCTTCTCATCTCTGAAACAAGATCCATCTACAAATAATGTCAAATCTGCTTCTATAGGCTGATTATACATATCTTCTCGTGGTTTTAGAAATGTATCTGTCGATTTCAAGCAGTCATGTGGTTCCCCATCTAAGGGCGTAACCATTTTAGTAGCCGGATTAACCGTATTACAACGTTGTATTATCAATTCAGGGGCAGAAAGTATTACTTCATATCCCGTTCTTCTAGCCTGTGTTAAGACAAATTTAGGACTTGTTAGTAGAGCATGTAATTGATGACTGGTATACAAAGTTACAGGGAAACCCATGGTTATCACTGAAGCTTTTTTAAATGCCATCACAGCTGACGCTAATGATCTGTAACATGGCGCTAATCCTTCTTCGACTGTGTCTAATTTTGCAATGTAATAAGCTATAGGTTGTTTTCCAACCGCTGTGTCTTGCATCAGAACTGCTGATGAGTAACCATCTCTCTCTGCTACATATAGATGAAACATCTTTTTATAATCAGGATTTCCTAGCGCTGGAGCTGTTTGCATATTGTCTTTTAATGCAAAGAATGCTCTGTCAGCTTCTTCGTTCCACATTAATGGAGCCTTATTATCTCGCTGGCCTGCTGATTTCATCAGACCTCTTAATGGAGAGACTAGTTGAGCAAAATCACAAATCCAAGGTCTACTATAACCAGCTGTTCCTAAAAACGTCATCATTTGTCCTACTGTCTGTGGCTTTGGGGCTTTCGTAATAGCCTCATTATGCGACGGAGCAATTTTCCTCATATTACCACTTAATACACGGCCTAGATATTCCACCTCCATTTGACAAAATTGTAGTTTTTCTTTACTAACTTTATGTCCACCATGTGCTAAGGTTTGCAGCACAGTGATAGAATCTTTTTCGCATTGTTCCTGAGTAGGACTACATATAAGCAGATCATCTACATACTGGATTACTGTACTCACAACATTCAGATTCTGCAGGTCATGATTCAGCGCCTGATTGAACTTTGATGGAGATAATTTCAGACCCTGTGGAAGTCGGTTATATGAAAGGCTCCTTTCTCTCCCATCTCGGTCATAAAAAGTGAAACAAAACAAATAACGTGAGTCAGGATGCAGAGGAATACTGAAAAATGCAGAACACAAATCAATAACCGTAAACCAATCAGACATGGATCTGGAACAATAGGTCTTTCATCCTCAATAATAGCATTAATTGCTCTTAAATCATGCACCAACCTATAATCTTTTGAATTTGTTTTTTTTATGGGATAAATAGGTGTATTACAAGGTCCCTTTAATTCCACTAATACTCCCACATTAATTAACCCTTCAATGATTGGCCTAATCCCTTCTACTGCTGAATAACTCAATGGATATTGTTTCTTATTTGGCAGTATACTCCCAGGTTTGAGGCGTATTTGTATTGGCGGTGATGACTTGACTAATCCTACATCTGTCTTGCTTTTGGACCAGACTTCCGCTGGCACTTGTTCTAATAAAGCATTATGTCTCTCTGATAACACTAATTGTTTTGAAATGTTTTTATCTACAATTACCCTTTCAGCTTGGACTATGTCACAAGCTACTATTTTTATTTTAAAATACTGATTATCTTCTGAGACACATACTTCGTTGTGTACTGTTGGCAGCCAATTATCAACGCATGTTACAGCCTTTATCATTGGTTTAAGTGCACATGACTCTACACCTTTTGCCAACATTAATGTGACATGGGGAACAGAGTCCGTGAACAAGAACCAAGATTCAAGTTGGGTGGTAAGCGGCACCGCTACAGCTCCCAGGCTGCTGACATATATGTTGTAACTCATAACAGAAAAGTTTTTTCCATTCATGTGCTTTTTCCAATTGTCCTTATAATCCGTATTGTCTTGATTTTTATCATACATCATGGTACAATGTAGTGGCGTTCGTGGCACACGTAAAGTTTTGAATTGTCTCTCAATCCAGAGTTTCCATCTTAACCAATTTTGTTCAAGTTCCGAGTCTTCGGGCCATCTCAGCCAATAAACAACAGGTTGTAGTCTTTTGTTCATCACAGCCGTGGCAGACATCATTTTGCTCTCTGTGTTATCTGGGAAATCAACCTGGAGACCTCTCTGTGTGCATGTGATATTAGCTTTTAGCACACATAATACATCTCTTCCTAGAAAATTAATTGGTGTGGTTCTAGAATATAATAATGACGTCCTTAATGTCTTTCCTGCTACAGTCAGTTGTACTTTCTTTGTGAGAAGAATAACTTGTGTTTTCCCGGAGAATCCCACTGTTTTTACATTGGTGTCCGATAATGGTATATCTCTTCCTTCTTTTCCAATACAAGAATAGGTTGCTCCTGTATCAACCATAAACTGATAGTCATTATCTTGTATTTTCACTGTAATTATCGGCTCATCTTGTGATTAAGTAGACACCACTGGGATTATTTTCTCCTCTCTTTTGTTCTCCGGGCACCACTAGTAAGCTCTGCCTGGCCTCATCATGGGGCCATTTGGACACTCCCTTTCAATGTGTCCCTTCTGCCCACAAGTCCAGCACCCTTCAGGCAGTTGCCTAAATCTTGAGATTGATGGCCTTCCTGCTGAAGTGAAGTCAGTACTCACAGGACGTTGCATGGGCCGGCCTCTTCCTCTGTATCCACCCCTCGGTGTTGACATCCCTCTATAGCCCCATGGCGCTTGAACCTGAGTCCAAGTGGCTGGTGGTGGTGCCATTTGTCCTGCTAGGGGAGGCTGGAACAGAAAAGAGTTATTCATATCCCTGGCTATGGCTGGACATGGTTGCACCTGAGGCTGCAGTTGTTGCATCTGTTGTTGTAATGGTTCTTGCTGTTGATAATCACTTGCACTCTCGCTTTTTTCTTTTTATTTTTGCTACTCAAGTCATTCACTTGAAGCTGTGTTAGTTTATTCACCAAAGTCTTATTCACTTCTTCTTCCCTCTTCTTCTCTCTTCTACATGTCTCTACGTGGTGAATGACATGCTCAGCAAACAGACTCCAGTCCATCTTCATTAATCCTACAACTGAGTCCAGTTTAATTTGAACTTCAGGAGGCATTGCTTTTTTAACCATTACTTTGAACAAACTCTGTGTGGTTTCGTTAAGATTCCAGGCACTTCCTGTTTCCTCCCTCCATCTCTTTTGAAAATTTAACAAGAATTTTGATGGACACTCCGTGTCACTTATTTTTTCTGACTCAAGTTTGGATGGGTCTAGTCGTTCAGGAAATATGCGTCTGAGTTCTGCCCAGATCCTGGCTCTATGTCCGTTAAAGCCTATGTGGTCTGCCTGATTTCCTTTCATAACCAGTGGCAACTCAGCAGCTGTAAACAACTTTTCAGTGATATGTCTTCCAACCAGATACATAAGTAATGCCTTGATGTCCCCTAACGAAAGTCTAGTAGAAGATGTCTTGGCTTCTAAATCAAAAACAAATTTATTTGCCCCTTGTGACAGATCAGGGAGCCCATTAGCCAGACCAATCATGTCTGTAAATGACCATGGAATATATTGTGGCTCATTGTGGCCTTTAGTCAGTATGGGATAGATCCCTGCTCCCCCATCCTCCAGTGCCTCGTGTGGGGGAGGGGTCAGTACTTTCTGGCTTCGAAGAGTCATCCCCTCTCTCCTACTTTCAGCTTTAGCTTCTTCTAAGTCTGCTAATGTTTTTTCAAGGTGATTTATTCTCCTTCTTGCTCGTCTCTGCAACTCTTCTGCCACTTCCTCCATTTCTCTTGTCTGCTTAACTTTTACAAGGGGTGTTTTATCACTTGAGGCTGTAAATTCTTCAGATAAGCTTGACTTTATTCTTTCTCTTAAACTGTGTTCTTTCTCTGATAATTTTTTAATTTCATAATCCTCTTCCTTTTCTTTCCGTCTTCTTCTATAGTCCTTTGGACTTGGACTACATAAACTTTGCTTAGACTCAGAAACACTCGGACTTTGTTTAGCTGGAGAATAATCTTCATCAGAACTTTCCCCCTTGCTTTTAATTTTTTGTTTTAAAAGTCTCTGTGCCACTGTTAATTGTTTGTAGTCATGTCTATCTTGTCGGGACTGACTTTCTTTTGGCTTGTCCGATTTTTCAGATATGTTTCTTTTAATGCTCTTAGTATCACAAGCATCTCTTGGCTTTTTACGACGAGAGCGGGCATTTGCATAATTTCCCTCCTTATCGCTCAGATCGGAGCTGCTCTCTTCCCAGGAGGAGACGTTGCTGGAGTCGCTGTCATGGTCTCTGACCAGAGTTCCCCGTCTTGGTTTAGTTAAAGCTAGTTTA
Source organism: Neodontobutis hainanensis (assembly GCA_024349245.1). Taxonomy (NCBI): domain Eukaryota; kingdom Metazoa; phylum Chordata; class Actinopteri; order Gobiiformes; family Odontobutidae; genus Neodontobutis; species Neodontobutis hainanensis. The sequence continues at coordinate 4,015,071 of JALDNG010000086.1, read as the reverse complement.
AATTTCCCAACTATTTCACCGTCTATCTTTTCAGATATTTCTTTCATTGGATATTGTCCAGCAACTTCAGCATAAAGCGGAGGAGCTGTAGGTTCGGCGCAAGGCTTAGCAACAGTTTTAGAGCCCGTTTCAGCTGTTTGCGTTTTCTTTTCACGAATAAGTTTTTTCTTTGCCTCTATTTTAAACCACGCTAACACTTCTCTTTCTTTAGCTCGCTTCCCTTCTCGTTTATCACTATTATCCTTTGCCTTATAATGTCTGGTGTTGGTTTCAATTTCATTACAACGGGGTAAGTCAAAACTACCCGTAAGGGGCCATTGTAATGTACTGCGCATCCTTTTATTCCATTTTTCTCATACAACTTCTAATTCGTTTTTCTTCTGATGGTTTTTGATCAATAACTGTTTCCAAAGGGGTCAGAGTGGAAACGATCTTTGTGGTATTAGCTCCCATTCTGACACAGCGTGAGGATAAAAATATTTTATCCTTTTCAAATTCTTTTTAGTAGTACAAATGTTCTTAATTTTAATCCCACTTTTACTAATTATTTTCGGGATATTAATGATATTTTCCTTTTCCTTCTCAAGACTTGTAACAGTTCTTGAGCTTTCCGTCTCCCCACAGTAGGCTATTTTCTCAACAGCGGCGATGTCAAGCCGTGGATTTGTGATTTCTCTAATAAGTACGTCTAAAAGTCTCTCTCTATTGGCGTAATTGAAATGCTTTCCGGATCGCACCTCAGCTTTACCTATTTTGAGATAATTCAAACTTTCTTTGAGACCACAATTCCTTTTTAACAATTCTCCGCACGGCGTTTTTTTTTTTTTTTTTTTTATATAGAGTTTTTACTTACGGCTAATATTTTAACTCGTTTTATTTAACTATTTTATTAGGCGCAAACCTCTACTACTTACTCTATTTGTATTTGATATTTTCCTAATTATTTCTTTAGACAAATCAATTCGTTTTACTTTATTCCTCTCTTTATTGTTGAATTTACCACATCCTTTCTCCTAATTATTATTCTAACTTTTGCCGTCGGCTTCCCCTCCTTTATTTTATTTAAAGTTTAGTTTCTATCTTCTATTACTTGTTCTATTAATTTTATTATCCTTTTAATACATTCTTTGCATCGTCTCTAGCTCAATTTAACTTTTATTAACATCAAGCTTCCAGCGCTTTTGTTAACTTTTCTTCTATCTTTACCTCTAATTTGCTTTATTTCCATGTAAATTCTTTTAATGCTTTCGTTTTAGTTGTTGTAACAAATTTTCTAACTTTGTTAACATCTGCTTTTTACTTTTTCCCAGGGTTTCGTGTACACACATTCATTCACACACTCGACTATAGTTCACACCGCAGTTGCTCTCAGGCAACTCGTCCAGTTTTCCTTTCCAGAAATGACTGAACACTTTAGCGGTCCTTGTGTCGCTTAAACGATCATCTTATAACTTATTTCAGCACCCAGCTGAATGTTTAAGTTAGAAAAGGAACGAATAACTATTTGCCTTCCCGCTAAGGTACTTTTATATCTTGTTACTGGCAGCCAACCCCGTTGTATGACACCCTGCCGGCGTGGGACAACATTCTCCTTTTTATATTATTGGTTTTCGTCTATTACTCCTTTTTATTTTGTTTTCGTCTCTATACTTAAATTCATCCGGAAAATAGCATGAACTTAGTTTTCCCTTCTTGAAGATCTCTGTCTTCCACTTGGCCTTGTTCCCTTTCAGACACCTGCGCTCTCGGCCAGGTTCTGTTTAAACGTCTCTCTGTAGACCGTTTCTATTTTTGACTAAATTTCCTCCGGAGGATACAACCGGTGTTTTTCTGACTAGAATCTGTGGATAGAAATAGCCTTTAGTTCCTCGCAATTTTCCGTTTGCATATTTAGATTATACCTCTGGATAGAAACATTTTTTTTTATTTCTTCCTTGGAGTATAAGCGACGTTTTTGCGATGTTGTAACATATTTTCACGTCCTTTTTAGCATATATCCACTGGATAGAAATTAATTCTAACCTTTTAAACTGCACCAGTGTGTCTCTCTCTGTTTCTACACACGTGCCTTTTTATTAGCCCTAATAAGGTTCTCAACCCTGACACTTTTATGGCTCATTAAGCCTTTACTTCTTAATCTAACTACTCTAGGTTCTTTTGAGGCGAGTTTTTTAAGCTGTCTCTTCCTATCTGTTACCCCCCTAAGCTGCACCCCGACATCTGACCATACCAAATAATAAAAGGTCTGCTTACCCTCTCTGGTCTCTGCGCCTGGGATGCTTCCTCTGGGTGTTCAAACAGAAAAAGAACCACTCTTTCTCAGTTTCCCTCCTGGCTGGCTCGCCAAAAATGTTGTGTCCAAAACTGACCTCTCAGTCTTTGGCACAATCAGATGGAATAAGTCATGAGCGCACCAAATTTCAATGCCATAGAGTCTTTATTGTTCACAACCAACACAATAAACACACAATAAACGACCCGAGTAGACACACCTTCTCTACTAATGATTGTACATTAGACCCAAGCTTTTATACAGTTTTCACATGACAGTTTATTTATGTCTATCTCGTTAAGGCTTTGAGGACCCCTCCTCATCGGCATCTTCTTCCTTTGAAACCTGGTTTCTCCAGACAAAGACTCTTTGTCCTGTCTTAGTAAATTTTCCCTGTGTGTGTTTGCACAACCACCTTATCATGATTTAAACCATACATTTTTGACATCATGTTTTCTCTTTTACTTTCCCATGATCTTAGCTGTATTATCATAACATGTTCTCATCCATGCATAAGTATAAATCCTAAGATAAGTAACATAAACCCCTCAAAGTGAATAATAACCTAGGCACATAAAAACATATACCCTTCACATAGAAATATTACACCACAATGGTAAATGTGGAAAAAAGATTGCACTTTATTTAAATAATAAAGTTAAAGCTTTCATTTTCCACTTTTGCTTTCATATGCCCTGTAGGGTGACCATTTTTTAGTCTAAGTCACATAATCTTAGCTTTAGCTCGTCAGCCCAATAATTTTGAAATGTAATTAAAATACAATAACGTAAAAACGGCAATAGCAGAAAATACTGCTCTCTCTTCAGATCACAGTTTACTAGCTCCTCAGGCTGTGTTGCTTTCAGCTTCTCTGTGGAGTTTGTCGCCCTCTGCTGCACAGACAAAGCCATTACAAACAGACACAGAAGTGCTTATTTCTCCCAAGACAGAGACTGTTATACTCAAACAGGAAACGGAAAATTCAATGTTACCCAAAGATAGATTTTTGTATGTTTTGATGAATACAACCAATACAAAAAAGGGCCACTCTGAAAACACATTAATTTCTGTTTCTCTTTCTTCTGTGATGATGTCTTGTTTACTTTGTTATGTATAAACTGTCTGTTGTGTGTCTGTTGTGTGTCTGTGGTGTGTCTGTTGTGTCTCTGCTGTGTCTGTGGTGTGTCTGTTGTGTATCTGTAGTGTCTTTGTCATGTCTCTGTCGTGGGTCTGTGGTGTGTCTGTGGTGTGTCTATCGTGTCTTTGTCGTGTCTCTGTGGTGGGTCTGTGGTGTGTCTGTTGTGTGTCTGTCATGTGTCTGTGGTGTCTTTGTCGTGTCTCTGTTGTAGTGAATATGGTCTCGTTAATGAATAATTAATATGAATATGAATTATGAAAATTAATAATTAATATTTTGTTTATGAAAATATTAATTTCTTTCGGGGCACCACCTTAGTTTTAACAGTTCTAAGGAAACTGATTATGTTTGATAAGTCTCAATCCTGAAGGAATGAATCCTAACTCGTTTTCGATCCAAACTTAATTAAACAATGAAACAAGAAATGTCTTTATGGGGTTTTATTAAAAATTATGCACGATTAAAATATGAATAATAAAATAAAATAAAACAAGATTATTGACAAAGGATGAGAATAATGAACATAAAACATTGATTGACGATGGCACAATGGTTCTACCTTTGATGGAACAAGGTCAGTTTAATTCTTTTTAATTTTAAGCGATTTAATCGGAGTGGTTACAGAGCAACGGGGCCGTTAAATGGCTTAACAGAAAGGGGACTATTGACGGCTATTTGAAGATTGTGAAAAGAGATACTGTTGGACTTAATTACACAGTTTTATAACGCCAAGCTTTCTCTTGTGTCACGTGCTCACTCACTCTTTATCCGGAGGGGTCAGTACCAGCAGTGCGGTTCCGATCAGTCCCAAAGAAGGCTTCGAGATTCCCGGGGTCGCTGCTGGTTTCCGGCAACAGAAGGCGGCACGTGTCCACGCGTTGGCTTAAGGCGGCGCCTTAGCAACAAAGCGACTTACTGTGATTGTCCTTGAGGGTAAAGTAGACTTTACCAGCAGTTGAGACTAAAGTCTTTAAAACTGAAGTCCGCTACAAGACGAAAAGATGTCTTTTGGATTTAGCAAAGACTTTCTTTCGTAGCGTCAAAAACCTTTCAAAACTACAAAAAGTTTCTTCTGCGAGGAAGTGATGTAATTCCGTGGATAAGAAGTTTTTCAAACAAAAATCAAATGTGTTGGATTTTCAAAAATAAAGTCACTTTAACACAGGCTGTGTTACGTGGTTTTAAGCTTAAAAGTTACGAAGCGATAACTACAAAAACTTAGTAGAAAAGTAGATAAGATTACGCGAACAAAGCGTTGCGGAAAAAGGAGAGTACAGGAGAGATTAAGTAAGCGGGGATTCAAGAAGGAGTTTAAGAGAGAAGAGCTTGAGAGCGCGATTTCCGCTTTGCCGACTCTTTTGTAAGAGACGCAAAAAGGGCGTGTTTACACACGTTTGGTGAAGAGGGGCGTTTACTGAAAGTTTGGGATCCTGAGATAACTTTCTTGCTCCATCAAATAAAGTATTTTAAACACAGTTATAAGACATATTGATTCTGCATTGTATCATAAGTACATGGGAAATGTCTTTACGAACATTTGGATATCAAACACATGTATATTCTCTGTCATTTAGCTGAAAACAAATTAATAATTTGTTTGTATTGTACCATACACTTATGCAGAGTCAAACAGAGTAACATCGTTACGTTTCTTGTCCTGTTGGATCCTGTTAAAGGAAAATGGTGAGGTTTGCATAGTTACGAACAATCTTTATTACATTTTTATATATTGCAAGATACTTCGACTGTTGTTCCGATGCAGCGTTGTTTCTCTGCTTGTCCAGCAGAGTGCACTGTTTGATCAATTTTAGAATTTTGAAACAAAGAGGCACAGTCCGTGGGCAATTAAGACAGTCCGTATATCACAGGATTACCGTGTCGAGAGGTACCACAAAGTCTGGTTTGCCAAGAGATAGTACCTACGTTGTCCTTTGAAGTACTGAAAAATAAAGCTGTAAATATTGTTTCCTCCTCGTGGTTTGTCTCTTTAACACAACATACGAACATCTGGGCCAGATTAGCAAGGTGCTGCTAATCAAATCTCCTCAGTCTGAATAAACACAAAGGAAGAGTCTTTAAAAGTTCAGAGTTGTAAATTATTCATGACTCTGAAGGGTGTTGGTTCCTGGTGGTACGGAGAGGCACCACTACACTGTCGTGGGTCTGTCGTGTGTGTGTGGTGTCTCTGTTGTGGTTCTGTGGTGTGTCTGTTATGTGTCTGTCGTGTCTTTGTCGTGTGTCTGTGGTGTGTCTGTGGTGTCTCTGTCGTGGGTCTGTGGTGTGTCTGTCATGTGTCTGTGGTGTGTCTGTTATGTGTCTGTCGTGTCTTTGTCGTGTGTCTGTGGTGTGTCTGTGGTGTCTCTGTTGTGGGTCTGTTGTGTGTCTGTCGTGTCTTTGTTGTGTCTCTGTCATGTGTTTGTCGTGTCTCTGTTGTGGGTCGTTGGTGTGTCTGTTGTGTGTCTGTCGTGTCTCTGTTGTGTCTGTCGTGTGTCTGTTGTGTGTCTGTCGTGTCTCTGTCGTGGGTCTGTGGTGTGTCAGTCATGTGTCTGTGGTGTGTCTGTCGTGTCTTTGTCGTGTCTCTGTTGCGTGTCTGTGGTGTCTCTGTTGTGGGTCTGTGGTGTGTCTGTTATGTGTCTGTCGTGTCTTTGTCGCGTTTCTGTCGTGTGTCTGTCATGTCTCTTTTGTGGGTCTGCGGTGTGTCTGTCATGTGTCTGTCGTGTCTCTGTCGTGGGTCTGTGGTGTGTCTGTCATGTGTCTGTTGTGTGTCTGTCGTGTCTTTGTCGTGTCTCTGTCGTGGGTCTGTGGTGTGTCTGTCATGTGTCTGTGGTGTGTCTGTCGTGTCTTTGTCGTGTGTCTCTGCTGTGTTTGTGGTGTCTCTGTTGTGTCTCTGCTGTGTCTGTGGTGTCTCTGTGGTGTGTCTGTTGTGGGTCTGTGGTGTGTCTGTTGTGTGTCTGTCATGTGTCTGTCGAGCGTCTGTCGTGCTACTGTGGTGTGTCTGTTGTGGGTCTTTTGTGGGTGTTATGTGTTGGTTTTAGTGTCTGTTGTGTGTGTGTTGTGGGTCTTTGTGTGTTTGTTGTGTGTCTGACGTGTGTGTCTGTTGTGGGTCTTTTGTGAGTCTGTCGTGTGTCTGTTGTGTGTCTGTGGTATATCTGTTGCGTGTTTGTTGTGGGTCTTTTGTGAGTCTGTTGTGTGTCTGTGGTATGTCTGTTGCGTGTCTGTTGTGTGTCTTTTGTGAGTCTGTCATGTGTCTGTTGTGGGTCTTTTGTGGGTCTGTTGTGTGTCAAAAGACTCATGAGCAATGACTTTCAATGCAAATAGTCTTTATTGCAACAATAACAATAATGACTCCCCTCCTTTTAGTGGAGACTGACCAGCACCTTCTTTGACCTGCATGCTTGAACTTTCTCACAAGGTGTCTCCTTGTGCTTGGTACCTATATCTAGAGTACAAACTGGATCCACTACAGTTTGCATACCGGCCGGACAGATCCACGAACAATGCCATAGCCCTCCTGCTCCACAAGACTCTCTCCCACGTGGACACTGGAAAGGAGAACTTTGAGATGTTGTTGCTTGTTGACTACAGCATAGCATTTAACACCATAGTCTTAGTTGTGTATTTGCATTTTTTTATTGTGTTACAGCCTAACCATAGTATTTGGAAAAACAAAAAAAGCTCCAATAAGCATTGCAATCACTGGAGAGAGTGGCTTTGGTAAGTCCACCCTTGTCAATGCTCTTAGAGGCCTAGACAACAAAGATGATGGTGCTGTACCAACTGGTTGTGTGGGGAACTTGTTTTCAAAGTGTTGGCTACATCTGCAGTTTACTTAGCAGCAGGAGCTGTGGAGGAAGGAAGCAGATTTAGCCCAGTCTTTGGAATGCATGCAGCAATGATTACATCTTTTACTCCACCCTACAAAGCACTTCATTTCTTAACAAACAGAATGGCTAAGGCTAAGGCAAAAGGGTTTTACAAAAGCCCTGATGCTACTTATGTGAGACAGATAATAATAATAATAATAATAATAATAATAATAATAATAATAATATTAAAAACTTTTATCTTCTTACAGCTTGTCTCTGTTTCATTTACAAGCTTTACATGTAGAGATGTGTGAAGAAGACCAGTACAGCCTCCTCTTTCTGACGTCCAAGGACATGATACTGATATTGGGGGCGGCAGTGGCTCAATGGTAGAGCGGTCGTCCTTCAACCGGAAGGTTCAATTCCCGTTCTTCCCACAGTTCATACTGTTGCTGTGTCCTTGGGCAACCCACCTTAGTATAAATGTGTAAGAATGTGTAGTGAATATACTTGGTGTTGGTCGGAGAGGCTGTTGGCGCAAAATGGCTCCCACGTCTCTGTCAGTCTGCCCCAGGGCAGCTGTGGCTACAAATGTAGCTTACCACCACTAGTGTGTGACTATGGACAGCCTGTATGCACTTTGAGTCCCATGGTCCCTTGGGAGAAAAGCGCAATATAAATCTAAGCCATTATTATTCATTCATTCATTCATTCATTTTCTACCGCTTTGTCCCGTTAAAGGTCACGAGTGACTGGAGCCTATACCAGCAGCTTTGGGCCTGAGGCGGGGTACACCCTGGACAAGGGCCAGTTAGTCACAGGGCTGACATTTAGAGACAAACAATGACAGACAACCATTCTTTCTCACATTCATTCGCTAGGGACACTTTAGAGTTGTCAATTAACCTGTACATGCATGTGTTTGGACGGTGGGAGGAAGCCGGAGTACCCGGAGAGAACCCACAGTAACAGGCGGAGGACATGCAGACTCCTCACAGAAAGACCAGAGTCGGCCGAGATTGTTTGAGCCGGCCGGGTTTTGAACTCACGACCTTCTTGTGGAAAGGCAGGAGTGCTAACTCTGCCACGTGCACCCTTGGTACTGATACCACTGTCCACAGTCAGCCTGTTTTTGAACAGCTATTATCTCTGCTAATTGCTAGTTGCAATTTTTTACTTCTGTTGTCTGAAGCAGTTTTGTTTACAAATGTTTTTACATTATTATACATTTTTGTTATTAATATTACTTATTCTTAACAATCTTTGTTTAACAACTTTTTAATTTAGATTATTCTTTAGTTTATTAATTTTTTTTACTCTAGTAATAAGGTGCACTTTTAAAAAAATACTTACTTTTATCACATTTCAGGTGAGTTTTGTTGCTCTAAATACTCTTCAAGCCCCAAAAGGCCAGGCTATCAGTGTGTTTGATGTGTTGCATACAAGACCTTACATTTTCCAACATGACAATGCAAGACCACTTACTGCATCAATTACAACATCATGGCTGCGTAGAAGAAGGATCCGAGACTGACATGGCCACGGTCAAGAGGTGGAGCGGCCGTCCTTTGAATGGCAGGTGGGCGGTTCGATCCCCGCTCGAAACATCCCAAAACATCGTAACATCCCGCTCTCCCCCACATACTGTTGTTGTGTCCTTGGGCAAGACACTTAACCCACCTTGCCTCCTCCGCTCCAATACAGAAGGGGGGGCCAGGACTCCCCTGCAAAAGAGATTTGTAATCTCAGTGGGACTATCCTGGTTAAATAAAGTTTTTTTTTTTTAAATTGTACAATGTCCCAACTTTTTTGGAAATGGGTTTGTATATAGAGAATTCTACACTTCCGGTTTCTTTTCAATGACGCTGAAGATAATAGGTCTATGTTATTTTGTATCGGAGTGTACGACAAAAACACTGAAAATGCTGAGGCAATGTCTTGATTGATAAATCTGTATTAACCTCCTAAGCTGGTATAAATACATTTTTTCTGGATTTAATAAGGCACCAGTGTAGTTTACCTCAATGCTTCACGTTTTACCTTTTCTCATTTTGTTTGTTTCGGTTCATGTTTTTTCTGAATGACTTGCGATAGACATTTTCCGCATCCTGTCACAGATTAGACACTCAATACATATCCTCAGCACCTTAATGTTTCCTGTTGCCTGAAAAGATAGTGTTTCTGGCAGAATAAATTATATATAAACAGTTACTAGTAACTCATTTACTAAATTACATAAAAATGCAATGGATAACAGTAAACTCAACTCAGTTATCTTCAAGCATTTTGAGTCACAATGTTATCATTTTCACTTTTGACATTGTAATTTTTTCACCAATCAAGAGTAATATTATTGGTTAGACATGATTAAAAGCAAATATAGTTTAATCAATAACAATAACCATATAAATATTTTATAGACTCAAGATTCACTCATGATTCACAAAACAAGTCTTGCGATTTTTTATTAGATTTCATATTTCACTGAAATCCAGTGACAATAAAATCAGAAAAACATCTGAACATTAGTTGTTGTCGTAATATTTTACATGTAATTTCCATATTTATCAGTATATGTGGTGAATGTCCGTGTGACTACCAGAAATGTTCCGTGATGGTGGCATAATGTTGTTAGGTACATAATGCCAATCAGTTTCATGTAAAAGTGACATGTTTCAAACTGAGTGGTGTTGCGTGGACCACAGCTGGTTAAACTATTAATTTAAAATAATGTAAAACCTAAAATGATTATCAAACATTGTTACAGACTAATGTTCAACTGATAAAACTTATACACAAGTCTTATACACAAGTCACAAGCCCCGCGGACGAAAGTAAAATGCAGTGGGTGTGGTTTACACAAAACCATAAACACAACAGTTTGTCCTGCAACCTTTCACTTCAGAGAGATCTGTGACTTCTAAACTGACACCTGCTAAAAACTGTCTACTCCAAGGTAAGAACAATCTTACAATGTTTTTAAAATAGTGTGTTTAGATTAACTTATGCCCTTTGCATTAAAGATCATAAGAGTTTCAGTAGATGTGTGTGGAAAGACACCAAGGGAAATAAAGTATAAGTTTAACATTTTTTGTTTTTTAACTTGTTAATTAAAAATGACACATATTAACAGTAATATAATTTAATAACATTATTGCAACAAATGCCAACTGAGAAATAAAGTGAAGCAATAAATGAGCATTCATCTTAAACAATACATAAAAAAAAACTGTAAAAAGAAAAAAGAATTAAATGATTGCTGATGTCATTTATCAAAATTTTCATTTTTGTGGCAATATTGTTGATCAATTTGGCTCAAGATCTGGCAGTTCTACTGGGCTGTGTAATAAGGGGAGAAGACACCTTCTGTACAATACATCCAAGAAATCACCAGCCATACTTTTTGATTAACTCAGTGACAAACCGAGCCAATCCGACCTGGGCTTCCCAAGAAAACTCTACTATTATTCATTTAGGTTGTAGGTTTCTTTCCAATGACGCTCATAATAGGTCTTTGATCTTGTATCGGAGTGTACGGCAAAAACGCTGAAAACTTGGCTTTAAAACCATAACCTGTGATGTCACTACAAATGTTGTAGTCAAGCAGAGAGAATCCAAAAATTTATCAAGGCTGATAAACTGGTTCATTCAGGTTAATTCCAGATCCAGGTTCAGACACTGACAAGCAAAACCTGACCAAGAGTACAAAAAGAAAAGTCCTTAAATAAGCCCAAGTGAACAATATCTGTTTATTTTATCCTTCGGTAATGAGAGGGAGGACCCTTTTTTTTTTCTTTTTTTTTTTTAACCTAAATCCAGTAACAATAAAGCATAAAAACATCTTAACATTAGTCACTGTCATAATCGTTTGCATGATATTTCCATATTATCAGAAAAAAGGGTGACCACCAGAAATGCTCACTTATGGTGGCTGTCCAACTGTCGACCTGTTGGACCTGTTGGACTATCAATCTGTCAATCCTTTCCGTGTCCGGGCCGGGTGAGGTTTCCCGTGTTGAGTCAAATTAACCGCAGGCTCCACTCCTGGTGGTGCCCTTCCGTCAATTCCTTTAAGTTTCAGCTTTGCAACCATACTCCCCCCGGAACCCAAAGACTTTGGTTTCCCTGACGCTGCTATTAACCAGGTCCAAACTGTCGACCTGGTTAATAGTTATGTCATTAGTTACATAATGTCAACCAGTTTAATGTAAAAGTGGCAGACATTGACCATGTTTCAAACCGAGTGGGGCAGCACAGACCACAACTGGTCAAAGTGTGGACTTAAAGAACAATAAATCAATAAAAGACATCAAACATTTTTACAGACTTAACGTTCAAAGACAAACAGAAAAACTGATAAAACTTATACACAGGTCACGAGCCCAGCGGAGGAAAGTAAAAGGCAGTGGGTGTGGTTAACACAAAGGCTATAAGACGGGTAGAAAGTAGAAAATAAAACAATACACCCTCTCGTCTTAAAAACCCTCCCTCCCCCATCCCATGCATCACACAAGTCAACGTTCAGAACAGGGCAGTTGTCTGCGTCTACATTCCCACTGAATAACATTTTGGTAAAGTTTTGTAAAGGTGATCCTTAGAACTAATGTTCAACTCCTTAGACGTCATGAACACAAGCTCGAGAAACAGTCCAATAGCCTAAAATAGGTTCATGTCACTTTTCTTATCACTTGTACATTAATGAGATAAACAGTTCAGCCTCACTAACATCCTGAAATCTGTGCTGGTCATTTCATCTGATCTTGTGTCAGTTTGTTGTTCATGTTAGTAACTCGAGACTACAGCCCAAGCATTGTTTGTGATTATACTTTAGCGACATCTACTGGTCACTTTGTTGAGATTCAATAAAAGTTTGAGTGTTATTTATTTAATGTCTGTTTCCAGGGATCATCATGGACAAATTCTGTGAAGATATTCAAGCTGCACTCCAAAACAATAACCAGGCTTTAGCAGCTGAAAAAGCACAAGAGTATTTGGAAAATATAAAACATGCTCCACTAACCATCGCAATCACAGGAGAGAGTGGCTCTGGTAAATCCACCTTTGTCAATGCTTTTAGAGGCATAGACAACAGAGATGAGGGAGCTGCACCAACTGGTTGTGTGGAGACCACCATGGAGCCCACAGAGTACCTCCATCCAGACTACCCCAACATTAAAATATGGGACCTTCCTGGTGTTGGTTCCACCACATTTACAGCTGAAAAATACCTGGAGCATGTGGGGTTTGAGAAGTTTGACTTCTTCATCATCGTCTCTAACGATCGCTTCAGAGAAAATGATTCAAAACTGGCTCAAGAAATTCAGAAGATGAAGAAAAAGTTCTACTTTGTTCGAGCCAAGATTGACCACAACATAAGAGATGAAAAGAGAAGCCAGAGAGAATTTAAAGAAGAAAATACTCTTAAACGGATCAAGAACAACTGCATTGAAGGTAAATGTATTTTTATTGAGTATATCTTATTAGGATTACCATTAGCTTCTGCCGTAGCACTGCTAGTTTTCTGGGGTCCAGGAAGAATAGCAGCTGCTACATCAGAAAAGTATTTTAGATCTGTTCTTATAAATTAATTCAAATCACATTCAATCTTTGTTACAACTTGTTGCAGAACTTCAGAAGCTGGGGGTTGAGTCTCCAAAGGTCTTCCTGGTCTCCAGCTTTAAGCTTCATCTGTACGACTTTAATGCTTTGTGTGAGAATTTGGAGAAGGAACTGCCTCAAATCAAACAAGATGTTCTGCTTCTTGCTTTGCCCGTCATCAGCTTGAATGTCATCAAAAAGAAAAAATTGACTTTACAGAAAACAATTAAGTATTATGCTCTAGCATCTGCAGGGGTAGCAGCTATTCCAATTCCTGGTGTTTCTGGTTTTGTTGATATTGCTATCATTGTAGACTTTGTCATAAACTGCATAGCTTCATTGGGCCTTAGTCCGGAGTCCCTGGCTAAACTTTCCCGTGTCACAGGTGTGCCTTTAAAGGATCTCAGGGCAGAGCTGAAATCACCACTCGCTGGTGTGAAAGTAACCAAAGAGCTTGTGCTCAAAGTGTTGACCACATCTGCAGTTTACATAGCAGCAGAAGCTGCAGAGGAAGGGGGCAGATTTATCCCATTTATTGGAATACCTGTGGCAATGGCTTTATCTTTTACATCAACCTACGGTGCCCTTTATTATTTACTAAAAACGCTCGCTGAGGACGCACAACGTGTTTTTACAAAAGCCCTGGGGTTAAACACATCAGTGTGAAACACATTTCAATAAAAGGAAATGTGTGATGAATGTGTGTGTGCACTAAACTTCATATCTATAAATGTTCCCATCTGCAGAGTTTACTTAGGACTATGTTTTATTCTGAAATCTGCCCAAAAAGGTACTGACCAAAAAAAAAAATGCGCCAATGTTATTCTGTTTCAGACATTTGAAGCTTAAAAATATATTTTTATATTCTTACTGCTGTTCTTGTTTAAGTTGTTCTTGCTTTAAATCAAGCTTTACATATCTATTTCATCTATTTTAAGGAGGTAATTTTTTTTTATAATTTACGTAAGTGTGATTATTATTGTGCTCACAGTATTTTATATTTGTATCATTATCTTATTTTTAAATGTTCTTCTTTCAGTGTAGAGGGCTATGACTGTGTATAGTAAAAAAATGTGGGTTAATATTTTGCCCTGTCAAGTTTTCAAAATGTAAAACATGTCTACAATCTAAACCTTTCCTGTCAATACAATAAAGACGTCCTTAATCACAACCAGTGTCCTTCCTTCCAATAATGAGTACTTACTGAACCATTTGTGGTCAGAGTAATGTTAACTTCACAACAACAGCCAGCAGCACCCAAAAACAGGGAGTAATGAGGTCCAATATCTGAGAGCACCTCCTGTGAGCTGTAGGGCCTCAATTTATTTTCAAAATGGAGCAGATCACACCAACACCTCTGTCGCTACAAAGTGTTTAACTTTGCCACTGACAACCAAAGATTTGAAGGCATTTATTATTCTCACTTTAACAGGTGAAAATAAACAAGTGAGATGGAAAAATTAGTTGCATTAATAATTCTGCACAAAAATAGTTGCCTAATAATAGTGTACATGTAGCTATTCTCTTAAGAAAGCCAAAACTTCACTTTTATTACTTAAATGTTCAGGTTTGTGGGTTTGTTAACATTTTGGATTGACCAAGAGCACTGTAGTTGTACAATAACAAAATTAATCCTCAAAAATACAACTTGCCTAATAATTGTGCACACAGTATGTTTAATATTATTTGCATGTTTAGGTTGATGCTGTGTTTGATTTGTAGTGAATCATTAGTATTATGTATTTTTGAGTTGTTTTAAGTTAATGAAGGCCACTGTTGTACCCTTAAAAAGGGGAAAAGTAACGGGAGAAGGTTTAAGACACACATATGACGCATATGACGCAGCTCTCGCCTTCACTCGTCTGTATTGAATGAGGAACAGAAGCGTGCACATGCAGTCCCCCTACAGAGGCCCTGAGGCATTACCAATAAATCGACAAATAATCAACCAATAGAAGGATCAGCATTATCTGCATTCCACTTTTCAATATTACTTGTCTAGTTTTTAACAGTGACAACCTTAAAATGTATTCTAATATAACCATTAATATAAAAAATTAAATGAGTTATGAACACTTGTCACATCACCACTAACTGGGAAAAATCATCTAACCGTAATTGACACAGCTGCTCTCAATTAGACGAGGTGTAGAAGCGGAATGGGCTGTAGTCTACGAAAGCCACAAGCCGAGGAAGAGAAGCAGCAAGGGAATAATGGGCGGCAGATGGGAACAAGATGTGAGACAGGAGCAAGAAGAGGAGGGCAGAGGAACAAGAAGGGGCATGGCACAAGTATGTTCTGAAGGCAAGAGGCGATTCGAAGGACAACTAACAAGGATGTGGCAAAAAAGGAAGGACTGCCACGGGGAGTACGGCTAAAAAGAAACTGGTCAGTGCCGAGCACAAAAGGCACGAACGTTGTGAGCGGGGAGTGGAAACCCAGTGACTTCAGAGTTCTGCCTTGTCATAATTGCATTGTCAAGTGCTCAGTTTCATGAACACCAGCAAGAAGCTCCTCTCCAGGGCATTCTCACACATTTTTTTTAGCCACTATTATTAATAGATGCTTATATCAACAATTTTTTTTAAATAAATTGTATTCTATTCTGTACTCACTGATACAGACCTATGTTCTACCAGATCCTTGCGCTCTGCAAATGAACAATGTCTGGTGGTACCATCCAAAAAAAATCTACTGCTGCTACAAGATCAGCAGCTTCTGTAGCCATCTTTAAAAATTGATTTCCTTCGCCTAAAAAAAATTAAATAAAAATGTATACTGTGCTGGGCTTTAACTGACTAGTTTTTGGTGCACTTATGGTTTTTGTTACCTTGTGTTGTTATAATTGCTTTTATTGTTTTCCTCACTTGTAAGTCGCTTTGGATAAAAGAGTCTGCTAAACGACAAAATGTAAAATTAACTGTATTTACAACAGTGTTCTGAAACCTACTTCAAAAGAGTTTCACACATGAATGAAACAGAAAGTTTAAGTTTAAATATAATGTTGTCATTTGTATTGAGCCTAAATGCTCTTCTTTGGGTCACTACAATTTACAATGACAGTTCAGCTTAAATGAACACAAGAGGTGATACTATATACATGTACATTTAAAACTACTGTATATGACTCTAGATATATTCTTATATATCTACTATATAATCTATACTATATACTCTATATATAGTCTTTATATCCTCTAATATGAGACACAGGGGTTAAAGTACTTCCTCACAGCGACTTCCTGCACAGGCCAGCTTTAGCCCCTCTGTAAAGTGTTTGGAGTGTTATAGGATCTATCCGGTTACTCCGGCCTCCTTCCTCTGTGACAGAACTGCTAATCTAAGTACCCCAGTCTGAGTCTGTATCCTCCTCTGTTCAACCGCATCTTTTGTTTATTATTTACAGGTAATAGACAAGCATCAATAGTGGCTTCTTCAAATAATTTGATATATTCAGGACATGTTTATCATTCATGATATTTTAGCAATTATACAATTTTATGTTTGCAGGAAAGGTCATGCACACTAGTCTTAATGTTGCGGCAAACTGCCCGTTACCCCGCCTTCTCTCATTAGTACCAGGTGAAACTAATCCGCAATATGTGGTGCGTGCCTGGGCTAGATAAAGCAGCGCACTGGGTTTAAATTACTGTATACACGGGGAACTGACGCTATGAAAGTGCTGAATCGAAGAAAAATAGTTTCAAGCTTGATATTACTGTGCGGGAGCAGGTACTCACCAAGGAACTCTGAAGTGACAGCCGGTGAGTTGAAGCTCTGATTGTTAAAGAATGCTGCGTGTTTCCTGCATGCTGAAAGAGTAACCGCTATCAAAATAAATGTATCATTTAATGGCGCTCTGTAGATCGCGCTGTTGATTTGAGTAGTATGTCTTTAATTCAGGGATGTTTTATAATCAACTGTATTTTTTAAACTAAGGGTGCCCCTTTTGACACCAGAATTATTGAAATACACCTTGCAGTTACAGAGATACAGTCAATCTACTGTGGACATGTCCTTTTTGAGCAGACACACCAAAAAAACTCAGGTTTAAAGGGTTAAGGTTGTATGTGTGGCAGCACCAGTCGCACTGTGGCTTTAAGAGGCACTTAGCCATGTCCCCTATAAAAGTTTACCGGGGTGAACTCCAACACATGGCGGCTGAGCCGGGGGGCTATGAGCAAACCCACACCGGCCCGCCGCCTCTCACCGCAGGCAACTCCAGAGTAGTGGAGAGTCCAGCCTCTCTCGAGGATTTGGGTTTCAGAGCCCAAGCTGTGCGTGTAGGTGAGTCCGACTATCTCTAGTCGGTATCTCTCAACCTCCCGCACAAGCTCAGGCTCCTTCCCTGCCAGCGAGGGGACATTCCATGTCCCTAGCGCCAGATTACGTGTCCCGGGATTGGGTCGCCGAGGCCTTCGCCTTCGGTTGCCGGCCAATCCACTTTGCACCAGCCCCTTACAGTTCCTCCCGCAGGTGGTGGGCCCACGTCGCTCCTTCGGAGCTGAGCCCAACCGGGCCCCGTGGGGAAAGACTCGGCCACGAGGCACTCCCATGCGAGCCCCAACCCCGGGCCTGGCTCCATGGTGAGGCCCCGGTTGTGCCATACCGGGCGACATAACAGCCCTTGATATTTCTTTATCCATAAAGGGTTTTGAACCGCACTTTGTCTGGCCTGTCACCTAGGACCTGTTTGCCTAGGGAGACCCTATCAGGGGCATTTAGCCCCCCGACAACATAGCTCCTAGGATCATTCGGGCACTCAAACCCCTCCACCACGATAAGTTGGTGGTTCAAGGAGGAGGAGCATGACTCCTCATGCGTGTATTTTTTAACAGTACATCCGTGTGTCGTACCTAAAATGGGAGCAGCTGGAAAACCAACACAGATAGAAGACTGTGTAATGAAAAAGGATGCCTTATTGTTTTGTTATTTCATTGGAAACCAGATGCATTTTAAACAAGCGTATTGGGCGTCAGGTAAGAAGACATGCCACTGAAGCGGATGACAAACCAATAGAACCTGGACCAGCTTCACCTGCACCTCCCTGAAAATAAATATCATGTCTGCCACGCTTCATCTAGACACTTAATAAAAACAGCCACACTATATCATCTTTTACCAGTACTAATATTTACTGTTCATTATGGCTCTGCCCTCTTTATAAACTAGACATTGTCTACATAATTTAACATTAATCTGATTTTATAAAAACTTAGACTGAGACTGTTTTAAAATGGCCTTAAATAAGAACAACGGAATGTCATGAGTGAAAAATAAGTTCATTTATAATTGAGTGCAAACAGTGACGTGTAAAAGGTATGATGCAAAAATGTTTTGTAATGTATAGTTCATTAGAATAGCATTTGAGTAATGCACATGAATAAGTTCTTTTTATTCTCTGGTGTGTAAAAAGTCTGATGACAGAAGTGGCAGGAGTCCAGTCTTCAGCAGCACTGGTCAGGTTTGTCTGGATCACCTCCTACAGGAACAACACACAGACAAGTCAAATACAATGGCCCCAATAATACAGCTTTATTATATTTCAAGAATGTTAGCAATAATCAACCTTTATTTCAAACACAAAGTTGGTTCATAGCAAACAAAAAAACAACATAAACATTTGCCCAAATAAAGACTTTTGAAGCATTATTGCTAAATTACTATTTCAGTTTATTGTTTTACATATGACCTGGGATATATGTATGTGTTGTGCCCCATTGTGTTTCTTGGTTACATTATTTTGCAATAAGACGAATGACACAATGAGAGACCTGCAAAAAAGACCAGCAACATGATCATTACAAAGGTAACAGGTCTTGGGTTTAGCAACACTCAGAACTTTTATATCAGGATCAGTTTGAGTTGTTGTCCCAACTTTAGTGTGTTTTTGTTTAACAGCCTCTGAGTAAAATGCTTCTGAACAGTGTCCTTTGTTTGACTTTGACCGAGTGAAAACTGGAGGCTCTGTTTTGGGTAAGATGCAGTGTGGGAGCCTAAAATGTAATGAGAACTTTGCAGAACAACAGAAAACATCTCAATCTAATCAACATTGACTTAGGAAGTCTTTTCTGATCTTCCTTGCTTATATAAAATGCTTGTTACTGGTTTTTGAATGAACAGAAATCTTAAACACACAAAACATATAAAAAAATGTGTTTCCAGGAGCAGCACCCGGTGTGGTCTTCTGCTGCTGTAGCTCATATTAGCCATCTGCACGACTCACCACATCATCGACTGAAAATCCTTCAGTAACGGATTCATTCTTCTCTTTTTACTGTAAGACACATTAAACACTTCCACCTCAGCGTCTGTGACACACGTCGCTGACACCAAACCAAAGCAGACTCACTGCACATGCTCCAACACTGTTGCTGTGGTATGTGTTTACAGTCGAGGTGGATGGAGATCAATTTATAAACGGAGACAAAAACTATTATGCGTTTATAAAAACACACATGTACATGTCTGGGCCTAAATGTATTGAGTTCCTGCCATGTGATTGGCTGATTTGCAATTTGTGTTAACAAGCAACAGACGAACCTTCATAAAGTATCCGTTGAGTGTATATTTGTGCAGGACATCCTGAATGTCGTAACTAAAAAAGGAGCAGCTGGAAAACCAACAGACTGTGTAATGATAAGGATGCCTTATTCTTTTGTCATTTCATTGGAACACAGATGCATATTAAACAAACGTGTTTGGCGTCAGGTAAGAAGACCTGCCACTGAAACTAAATATGTCCTCCACACCTCAGGATCTGTGTTTAATACTTCATCTTCAGAACTAGACACTTAATTAAAACAGCCACACTATATCAGCTTTTACCAGTACTAATATTTACTCTTCATAATGGCTCTGCCCTCTTTATAAACTTGACATTGTCTACATAATTTAACATTAATCTGATTTTATAAAAACTTACTGTCACCAAGTAACTGCTGAAGGAAGTATCAACCAGGTCTTGAACAGATTAAATTAGTTTTTTTAAATCTTTGTTTGTACCATTTATTAACACAACCTAACTTATGCCTTTAACTTCTTTGAGGTGCAAGGGGGTTTTTACCACTTCTTGTCTTGCTTTTTCCATTATATATCCAAATTTACAAGAAACAATACCCAGATCTGCAAATGTTATAGTAAAACTTTCATTAGACAAAATATAAACATGTATTAGCACAATTAAGATTTACTTTTACGATATTTGATTCATCAGATTTACAGTGGTATCATAGCTGCCTTTTCTGTTTGACTTTAAGAAGACAAGACAAGACAAGACATTTATTTTTGTATAGCCTAATATCACAACAACAGCCGCCTCAAAGGGCTTAACAGACTGCACTTGACAACATTCCCTGTCCTTAGACCCTCCATCAGGGTGAGGAAAAACTCCAAAAAAAAGAGAAACCTCAGGGAGCAGACTTCTTATTTTAGAATTTGAAGGAGGCCAGCGACCTGAGAGCAAAGGGTACGAGCTGGAGTATACCAGGTGATGAGGTCAGATAGGTCAGAGGGCACGCGCCCACAAAGGATTTTATAGGTTAACAAGAGAACTTTGAAATCAGCTCTAACATGAGGAAGCCAGTGTAATGAAGCCAGGACCGGAGTAATGTGATCAAACTTCCTGGTCTTTGTTAAAAGTCTGGCGGCTGTATTTTGGACCATTTGTAGTCTGTGAGTACTTCTCCTCGGCAGTCCAGAGAATAACGCATTGCAGTAGTCCAGCCTGGATGTGACAAATGCATGAATGAGAATTTCAGCATCAAGTAAAAGAGGCAGGAGCGAATTTTTGAGATTTTACTCAAGTGAAAAAAGCCCAGTTTAGTGACCTCAATAATGTGCTGCTGCAGAGAAAGTGACACGAGGTTCCTCGCAGAAGGTTTGCATATTGACATTGTATTGTATATTTTTTTTAACAATGTGAATCAATTCCTAATCAATTAATTGTAATAAAAAGCTTTTCAATGAGGTCTTAGCATTGTGCTTTCTTCTTTAGGAATCTCAATCTGGCAGATTGAATGTCTCTAACATTTAGATTTACCAGTTTGTCCATAAACTTGCATGTCTTTGACGGTGGGAGAATCCAGAATATCCAGTGTTGGCTTTTTTTTTTTTTTGCTGGTTCTTGATATTTACTTATGGCAGCTTTTAGGTATAAGTTCACTCTGTTGTGGGCTCTTTTATGATTGGGTGACTCTTGGGACACCAGTGTATTATAGTCTTCACCATTAAATTCCCACTGACCTTTCCATACCAGGGTTTTTCTCATCAGTAAAAACCTCAGCATTATATAACTTGATTTCCTCATGTGTAACAGGAGGTCAGACAACACAGACTTAAAATGTACTTCTAGTCAAGACCAAAGACTTGTAACTGTTCTACACCCTGTTTATTACCTGAATCCCATCAAAACTAAAGAAGTAGGAAGGGTTGACAATGGCTGTGTTTTTGTGCAAGCATGTGAGTCATTACAAGAAAAGGAAGTCAAGATTAGGGCTAAATTTTTAATTTTAAGGTGAAGACATGCTGTGGTTTTGACACATCTTGTCTTGCTTTCTAGCATCTTATGTCCTGATGTGCCTCTACTACCACTGGGTATAGGTACACAATACAAGACTGCATCCGTGGTTTTATTATGAATCTGTAAACATGCAGATACATTCTATATTACTTTTTACATAGTTTTATTTTACAATCATTTTAAAATGTGACTTTAACAAAGGGTGCCTTCGGCCCATTTTTATGTCACTCGCCTCTGTATCAGCCTGTTTTCTAACTTTTCTGAAACAATTTGAACAAACAACAGCAACAACAGAAACACAAACAAAAATGTGACTATAACTAAACTTTTTTAGTGGAATACAATTTTAATAGGGTTATTAATTTAGAATGATTTATTATTACATAGAATTAGAGTTTGACCCTAAAGCCACAAAAGATGAACTTACATCAGACTGATCTGGTAGACTTATATAAGTTTAAATTGTTTACAAAAACAAGGCAACGTTTTTTCCAGTGGGAGTGGCTCACTGCTGTTGAACCTGCTGAAGATAAAAGTAGAAGCAAACTTACAAATGACCACAAACCTGCTCTTGTTCAGCCTCAAGATCTTTTACGTTGTAGCACTTACTTCTTACTTTCTCCCTAGAACTAAGTTCTTTTTTTATTTTTCATAATATTAGATACACTTCTTGGGAGATTGGTTTTATTGACTCTGTACTAAACCTGGGGAAAAAATGGAAGCGAGTCAAAAGCCTACTCTGAGGTAAAGTATGAAATTTCTTCTGTCCAACACATTTAACATTGTGTTTACAATACAAATTAAATATTGGAGACTCAACCTTATCTAACTTAAGGGTACTTTCTTTATCTTTGTAAATGCTGGACTGGATAATGCACAACACCACTGATGAGTGTAAACTACACAATGTGTTTATGCCTTTCGTCCACAAGTAAACTGAGTTCTCAGGGCTGCAAAATGGAAAATTTTTAAAACGTCTCCCAAAGTGAAGTCTTTTCAAAACTATGGGTGCAGTAGAGACGTATTGGCGAAAACGGAGACGTACAAATCCGCGCTGACTACATATCACTGCAGAACACATTACAGATGAACTTAGCGTTATTACATAATTTCAGTCTAAAGCACTCTTTATCTTTCTGTACAACTCCACATCGTCGGCTGAAAATCCTTCAATAACAAATCCATTCTTCTCTTTTTACTGTAAACACATTTAACACTTCCACCTCAGCGTCTGTGACACAAATAAATCACTTCTTGCTTCTAACTCAGCACTGCTGATACTTTCAGAAGAGATTAGCGCTGCCAAAACTAAACAGACTCACTGCACATGCTTTGTTTGTTCCTCTGTGGTTTCTGACGTTGTTTTTCTGCCATCTCACAAAAAGTATGCGTTTATAAAAAATATCCACATATGTGTAACCAGGGCTTAAAAAATACAAGCCCAAAGCTGCTGGGATAGGCTCCAGTCACCCACGACCCCTAACGGGACTAAGCGGTAGAATAGTGAATGAATGAATGAATCTTTTCTTTTGTCGTCTTATATATGTGATGAGAAAATCTAAAAGACAACATTGTGTCATATTTCCACTTCAGCCATGCCTAAAAAGATTAAGCTTTCGTTTAATGTTTTTTATTTCAGTCATTAATATAGATAGCTGTCTTTTCTGAGCAAGACTTATCAAAGTAACCCCAGCTTAAGGGTTTTGAATGCTTCAGTGACACAAACTGGACTATAAGATGGGAAATAAGATGATACCAGGATTACTTTGATGCCATTCTGAGTTTATTTAAAACAAAAAAATAACAGAACTGGAGGCAATATTGATATTGTAACTAGTTTCCATATATTTGACAAATGTATCCATTACAGTCACAATGCTCAGCACACTGTTTCCTGCAGGATGGAGCTGAAGGAGGCCCTGTCCCAGTACGTCTCAGACACCTTCATCGACATAAAAACAGTGAATGACTTCCTGGTGGGAGAATCTAAATGGATGCTCATGAGAGAGACAGAGTTAAACATGTTGTTCGACATCAAAGAAAGAGCTGCCAGTATTGACTTGAGTGTCAGCCATGTTACCAAGTCCCAGGACAAAGGAAAAGCTTTTGGGGAGTATATGAGAAGTAAGTTCACATGGCTGAAGGCTGACAGCAGACGAGCCGAGCTGGAGAAGGAGCTGGCTGCTTTACTGAAGGCCACTCTGAGCGGCCTGGAGCAGCTGCAGCACTTCCTGGACGCAGTGGAGAAGCTGGCGGTCACTTCTGTTCAGGTGTTTCAAGAGGACAACCTAGTGTTACACCTGCCTGAAGAGAGTGACCTGGAAACAGTGCAGGACATCATCACTGCAGCTCAGATCATCTGCCCACAGCTCGTCGAGTTCAAACGAGACAACAACGCCTTCTTCTGCCCCAAACTGCAGAACGTGGAGGTGCTGGCCTATCAGCTGGACCAATATATCATGGCTGTTCGGAAAATCTGTGGGACTTTGAAAAAACTGTAAGAAAACTGTAAGAGAACAATTGATTTTTTGACATTTATCATGAGTTAAAACAACTCTTTTTTGCAGCTCCTTCAGTGAATTATGCTCAACTCAAACTGTGGTGGACATCAATGAAGATTTCTCTGAAGTTGAGATTCAGAAGATGCTTTTCCACGTTAATGCGCTTGATAAACTCAGGTAAGATTTTTAGAGGAATTATCTGTGGCCTTACAATATAGACAGGAGACTTTTTGGATATCTTAGTTAGAACATTGATAAAATCCCCAAACTCATTTCAAGTGCAACAGACTTAAACGTCCACTGTGTATTGGGTTTTAGATTCATTAAATCTTCCTTATAAGAAGTAGAAAACTCTTAGTTTATTTGCCAAGGAATAAGAACAAAGACAACAGCGCCATTGCACCCTGCTCTTTCTGTGTCTGCTTGCTCAAGGGCACAGGGCAGGCAGGGTGAGCAAAGGTCTTACGATGACGCCACAAAAATAATGATTGTATAGACTGTGGCTTTTACCAAATAATGAATCACACCGACTAGTTCGAAACAAAATCAAAGCCACTCAGGATTTTATTAATGATTTTATTATGAGTCTGGTTACAGAGAACTCTTCCCTGGAATAAAAAGAGTAACAAAAGTAAAAACATTACTTTTCCTTAGCTTCTTCAACAGCAACAACCTTCATTCTGAGGTGTAGTATGTCATGGAAATTGTATATTTTTGCTAAATGCTTTCACTCCTGGTCAAGTTTGTATGCTTATCCACACACACTTATGACGTAATGTCTTCAGCTCTATCTCCTATTGGCGCCATGCTAATACAAACAAAAAATGTACCATGTGAGGTATTTGTCATCTCGTTTGTGATTTGAAACAGTAGATTACACAGTACCAGAGGTTCTGGCTTTTTACTGACGTGGGTGATTCTAGATATTTCTAAATATTTTTTCATTTATATTTCAGGATGAACAAGGCCTTCAGGATGGTGTTCATGTTCCAGGAGGAATGCTGCTGTAGTTTCATTGATGAGTTCAGTGAGCGTCAGCCCCGAATGCTGCAGTTTCTGGATGAGCTGGAGGACAGTGCTGTTCAACTCGACCGAATGAACAAAGGAGCAAAGATCTCCAGTGTGGCGGGCAGCTCAGTGGGAGCAGTCGGAGGTGTGCTGTCTATTGTTGGTTTGGCATTGATCCCTGTAACAGCTGGAGTGTCTCTAGTCCTGACTATGACAGGTGTGGGTCTGGGAATCACCAGTGGAGTCAACAGTTTAGTCACCAGTGCCACTGAGATTGGAGTCAACTCCAAACAACAGAACAGAGCAAGAGAGAACTTTGAGAAATTCATGGAGGATGTGGAAAGTCTCCAGAATTGTTTGGTTGAAGTTATCAACCTGGAAGGATCTATTTGCACTAAAAAGAAATTTTGTATGGGGCTTGCTGCAGCTGTTGCAATAGCCAATGGAGAGCAAAGGGCTAGTGCTGAAAAATGGTTGAAGAGTGAACAGCTGGTGGCCAGGGTGTTTAAATGGATGAAGAGTGAAAAACTGGGGGCCAGTACTGGTAAAGGGTTAAAGAGTGAACAGCTGGTGGCCAGGGTGTTTAAATGGATGAAGAGTGAAAAACTTGGGGCCAGTACTGGTAAAGGGTTAAAGAGTGAACAGCTGGTGGCCAGTGAATGTATAGGGTTAAAGAGTGAACAGCTGGTGGCCAGTGCTTGTATAGGGTTGAAGAGTGAACAGCTGGTGGCCAGTGCTTGTAAAGGGTTGAAGAGTGAACAGCTGGTGGCCAGTGCTTGTAAAGGGTTGAAGAGTGAACAGCTGGTGGCCAGTGCTTGTAAAGGGTTGAAGAGTGAACAGCTGGTGGCCAGTGCTTGTAAAGGGTTGAAGAGTGAACAGCTGGTGGCCAGTGCAGGTAAAGTTGTGGCTGAGGAAGCCAACGCACTACGTAATGTCCCCAGAGTGGCTTCAGAGCTCCCAGATATCGGCCAGACAGCAGCTAAAGGATCACTGGCCTTCTCCAAGGCAGCCAGAGGTGGTTTAATTGCTCTTAATGCTCTTTTCATTGGTATGGATGTCTTCTTCATCGTCAAAGACAGCATAGGTCTGGCCAAAGGCAGCGAGACAGAGGTGTCAAAGTTCATCAGAGCCAGAGCTGCACTGTGGCGCTCAGAGATGGACGCATGGCAGAAGATCCATGACTCTCTGAAGAAAGGTCAGCTGTTGTTCCAGAAAAATCAAGGGGTCCACAAAACACAGTTTTACCCAGAAGTTCAAATCATAAAACGGAGGAAGATATTTGGAAAAAATGAAAGAAAAAGGACTATGCATAAAGTGTCTCAAAATGTTGTCAAACTATGAGGAATATATAATCATCCAACAGACTATTGCAATTAGCTCTATCACAGACATAAATGTGACCATAAACAACCAAAATATAACAGAGTTTCGGAGTAAAAGTAAAAAAAAAATCAGTTGATTGTTAAAGCTTAGTTAAAGTTTATTTCCTCAAAATAGAATTAGTCCTCATCATTTTGATGGTTCCAAACTGCTTAAGGTTTAATGTAGATTTGTCTACTTTAGTGTAAAATACAGGGCATGATACTCTTGTGAGAACCTGCATCTCGCCAGTCATCACATAAACACATATTAAAAACATCTCAAAAGTCTTTCTGTTGTGATACTGATTTTGTTCCTTTGTTGTTGTTTATAAACAATATTTTATAAATTACATGAATATTGTTACTTTGTCTGTATATGAAATGTAAAATAACAAAAATAAACATAATTAAAGCCGCAAGCTGCGATAAAGGCCCTCGCCTTCCTTGCGACCGCGGGGACACATGTACTCGGAGGAGGGCATTTTGTGCTTTAAAGTGTAAACTTCACGGTAATGTCAAATAACTGGGCCTGTGCCTCTGTTCGAATCTTCTTCTGGCTGGAGCCTGCTTCATCACCTCGGGCCTGTGCTACTGCTGGGGCCTGCTACACCACCTTGTAATTTAGAGTTAAAGGTCTCCACATTCCCTGGTTTCTTTGGATCTGTCTGAACTTTTGAAAATAAGAGTTTATGCTTGGGCTGAGGCGAGAAAAACAAAGTATTGGCTGGAGATTTTCAATGTTAAAAAATGAAAATGTAAATATTAGTTCTCTAAAATAACAAGTTTACCAGTTCCAAAAGATTCGAGGAGTTTTCCAAGGCTCTGGAGGAGCCTCCTCCAAAGGAAGCATCCTGGCATTTGGGAAATGGCATTTATTTCCCAAAGAAATGACTGCCTCTTCCCAGGCTCATTACAACCACAGCCACAAATGTATCAAAAAACAAACTGATAACTTTTATTGGCACTCATGTCTAGATAATACTCAACAAATTTGGGGCCTTTTAGAAGAAAACACAATGAGTTGAATCTTTTGACGCAAGGGGTGCGATTTAGGTGGCCACGCCTTTCACCCCACATGGTGGACTTCCTGTTGAGTTTAGGCTGTGGCTGTTATAGACTTTTCTGTTTGCTCTGAGGTGTCCTATGGATGTACCAAGTTTAATTTTTATACGTTCGAAAAACTTACTTTCACTTTCCATAGGCTGAATGTATTTTCATTTTCCAGGGGTCACCACTGAGTCATTTCTTTTTATTATTTTTTCAAATACTTAAAATACATAAATTTTTCGCCAGGCTTGAGTTTAGTGGCCAATAAAATTTACTTTTTGCGCACATTAACTGGGACAAAATTGAGGATCATTTTGCAAAAAAATTTAAATAAAAAAATATATAAATTGAGCAAAAACAACAAGAAAAGGCACTGTCTATTGAACACACGTGTGTTTAGCTCATTTTGCCTAAGTTTGTGGAATGAAGCAGCTATTTTCTGTCAATTTTTAGAAGTGAGGTGTATTCTAAGCCGGTTCACATTTTCAATTCAAAATGGCCGCCTTCTCGTGTGTGATAGGGTATGGTCCCCATTGGCTTTTATGTTCATAAGCCCATGCTGGATGTGTGTACCAAGTTTCATTTGCCTATGACAAACTAAAATTTTCCCTTCCCATTGACTTTTTCCACATATTTGCTCCGTTGCTATGGCAACACATTTATAGATAGGAGGTGGTTGTCATTGGCTTTTATGTTCGTCATGACATAAGTGATGTGTGTACCAAATTTCATGTCTCTATGACAAACTAAATTCTTGGGTTCCATTATAAGTTTGTAGGTGGCGCTAGAGGGCCATTTCTAAAGCTAACCCTTTTATTTACATATCTTTGTATTCAGGTCGTGAATGTGCACAAACGTCTTTTTGGGTCCAACTTGATCCGAGAAGGCGTTTGAGAGTTAACGGATAATTTATTACACACAAAAATGGCCGCCTCGTTACAGGCTTGCCACACCCACACCCGATAAGATATCAAAAACAAAATGACAAGTTTTGTTGGCAAATGTGTCTAGATGATACTCACCAAAATTGGGGCCATTTAGACAAAAACACAATGAGTTGAATCTTTTGGCGTAAGGGGTGCAATTTAGTTGGTCGCGCATTTCACGCCACATGGCGGACTTCCTGTTCAGTTTAGGGTGCTGCTGTCATAGACTTTTCTGTTTGCCCTGAGGTGTCCTATAAATGTACCAAGTTTTGTATTTCTACATTGGATAAAAATTACTTTCACTTTCCATAGGCCCAATGTATTTTGACTTTTCTAGGGGTCGCTGAGTCACTGAGTCATTTTTCATTTTTTTATTTCGGGGACTTCAAATACATAAATTTTTCGCCGATCTTCAACTTTGGGCTCAATAAAAATGACTTTTCGCGCATGTTCACTGGGTCAAATTGAGGATCATTTTGCATAAAAAAATAAAAAAAATAAATAAATAAATAAAAAATAATCCGAGCAAAAAAAATAGGCCCTCCCGGCTATCACCGACTCGGGCCTAATGAAAAAGAATTTAAAGTTTAACAGCCGGCAGATTTATTACAATTGAACAGTGGCACAGTATCCAGTGCAAAAAGAAAGGTATTGAGCTCTTATTGAAATAAAATGAAAGTAGAAATGTCTTTGTGATTCAGTGTAACCTGAATGTAGGATTTATGAATGTCCTTTTCAAAATTTCTTCTTTTGAAACAAAGTGCATTGATTATTTCTTATCTAGGATCCAACGTAAATGAAGTGGTCATGTCTGACAATCTTTTCTGGAAACCTGAACAGCTGCTCCAGGATTCAGCAAGAGTTCTCACTGGGTCTGAGAACAATGAATATTAAAAGTCTTCACAGTGGTTTCTTAACAAAATGAGATCTCATATAAAAAATCTAAATCAATTACAATGTTGATTTGCTTCAATGAATTCAAAATGAAATGCTACAAAAGCATTACACAAATGCCAATTACTTGTGCACCCTTTTTTAAGACTTTTTAACTTAAATTATGTATGCCATGTATTTAACTCAAAATTAGTTTAAACTTATGAATTCTCTCATAAATGAATTGACAAAGTGCATAACAAGCACTGCTTAAACATAAATTAAAATAAAATGCATTTCTAAATCTTTTATAGTGCATTTGTAAAATAGCTTCACATAAACACAATAAAATAAAATTAAACAATCAGTTTAGTACTCAGTACCCTTTTTGGTTTAGCTTTAGCTTTTCAATACACTATAAAGACCATGTGGTCCAGTTACCACGTGTATACTTAGCAAAAGAGTAGTGTGCTAGCTTATTTCACTTAAGTAACTCACCAGAGTTTCCAAGAAAAACAAATACACTCCTCTCGGTTTGATTGAGAGTAAGACACTTTAAAGGCTTGTGTATCTCGTTCAATTTCATTTCTAGTTGCAGGCAAGCGCCTCCCATGGAACCTCCTAAATGGTCCTTGCGTAAGGGCGCCAAAATACATCGAAATACGGCAATATACCGCCGTCCACCAGAGGGCAGGCTCCAAAGGCGGAAATATAAGGAGAAACCCAATGTAAGACTTTACGTGTGTAAAAAACATGTTTACAGCCTGGAACAAAAGATAGCTCCTGTCTCTAGAGCTAAGTTTTTACTACGTGACAACTCTGGGTGGTACCGCTGCCAACATCAAGGTAAATGACAGGTGGGCTGGGGGTCTTCATACTGGAGCAGAGTCCAGAAGGAGTTGCGCAAACCCACTCCTACTTACAGCTACAGCCAGTGTGAGTGTGTACTTACAGCTACAGCCAGTGTGAGTGTGTACCTACAGCTACAGCCAGTGTGAGTGTGTACTTACAGCTACAGCCAGTGTGAGTGTGTACCTACAGCTACAGCCAGTGTGAGTCTGTACCTACAGCTACAGCCAGTGTGAGTGTGTACATACAGCTACAGCCAGTGTGAGTGTGTACCTACAGCTACAACCAGTGTGAACTTATACCTTTGATTTAATCAGTTTCCATACGTTTGGTAAAATAAGTATGGTTTGAGTTTGCTTTTGAAAGATTAAGAAAGACATTAGTAATCAAAACATTACAAAATATAAAAATAGATGAATAAACTTAATGTCAACTCAAATCAAATATTAAGTAAATTTTAAGTAACTAGTTACCCCCGACCTCTGAATGGTAATGGTAATAAGTTGGTTGTAATTTCTTTTGTGTCAGCCGTGCGACTAACTGGCCACTGTCCTGGATGTACCCCGCCTTAAGCCCAAAGCTGCTGGGATCGGCTCCAGTCACCCATGACTCCTAACGGGACTAAGCGGTAGAACAGTGAATGAATGAATGAATCTTTTCTTTTGTCGTCTTATATATCTGATGAGAAATCCAAAAGACAACATTGTGTCATATTTCCACTTCAGCCACGTCTTTAATGACCTGGAGAATCCAGAGAGCTTTGAGAACCTTTTGGAGCAATTCGAGTAAGATGTAAGAGTATTATGTTTTACCATTGAATGTTATGAACTGTATTCTGTATTTCAGCTGCTCTTTAAACACAGTCTGCTCTGATCGGTTAGATATTTGTTGATTGTCCAACTGGATTATTATTAGTTTATTATATTTCTCTTTCATTCTGTAAACATTACTTTTTAAGGCTCCTACAAAAACGTAATGAGGCTGTGGACTTGTGGACTTAATCTGCAGAAAATGTTCATTTGTACTCAATACTCATCTTGTTTTAAGTCTCGTTCTGGTCTCAAGTGTTACTCTTGTCTCAGGTTTTAAATCCAGACCTGAAAGGCCTCAGTGGCGTGAGGCTAAACCTGTAGCATTTGAATTTTACAAGTGGTCAGTGGTATTTGATTGTGTTCGTCTGGTTTTGACTAAACTAACAGAGCACGACAGGGCTCTTTAAACTCTAAATCAATTCTTCTCACAGTTGGAGGATCGTCCTGGTTTGATCACATCCAAGTGTGGCTTTCAGCTCAAGACCAGTACAGCCTCCTCTTTCTGACATATGAGGACATGAAACTGGTGAGAACTGATTAAATATAACATACAAACAAATGGAGTTCAACAATAATAATCTCTGTTTTGTTTTGTAGGACCTGAGGCAGGCTGTCACTAAAATCTGTAGTTTCTTGGGAAAAAAAACCTCACAGCTGCAGCTGCTGATAAAGTTGTACAAAAATCTACAAACCTGAAAAGTTGGGACACTGTATAAATTTTGAATAAAAACAAAATGCAATACTGTGTTTCAAATTTCAATATTTTATTCAGAATACAACATAGATAACAAATCAAATGTTTATAGTGAAATATTGGCTCATTTTGGATTTAATGAGAGCTACACATTCCTTCATACAGCAATGCTACTGTAATGAAAATCACAACATGGGCTCAGGAATACTTCCAGAAAACGTTTTTGGAGAACACAATCCACCAAGCCATATGCAGTTGCCAACTAAAACTATATAGGTCAAAAAAGAAGCCATATCTAAACATGATCCAGAAACACAGTTTTTTTCTTCTGGAGCCAACGCTCATTTCAAATGCACTGAGACAAAGTGGAAAACTGTTCTGTGTCAGACAAATCAAAATTTAAAGTTCTTTTTGGAAAACTGGGAGGCCATTTTATCTGGACTAAAGAGGACAAGGACAACATAAGTTGTTATGAGCGCTCAGTTCAGAAGCCTGCATCTCTGATGGGATGGGGTTGCATAAGTGCATGTGGCATGGACAGCTTATACATCTGGAAAGACACCTACAATGATGAAAGGCAAGATCTAGAACAACATATGCTCCAATCCAGACGTCTCTTTCAGGGAAGACCTTGCATTTTCCAACGTGACAATGCCAGACCACATCCTGCATCAATTAAGACATCAGCTGCGTAGAAGAAGGATCCAGTTCTGAAATGGTCAGATCTTTCACCCATAGAAAACATCTGGTGCATCATAAAGAGGAAGATGCGACAAAGAAGACCAAAGACAGTTGAGCAACTAGAAGTCTGTATTAGACAAGAATGGGACAACATTCCTAAACTTGAGCAGCTTTGTGTGTAAAAGATAAGGAAATAATTTTGGTCACAATTGTCTCTTTTTTACACATGAGGAAGATTCATTTTGTATTTACAGGTTGCATTGGAGACTGGAAGAACACATTATCTGTTGTTTAGAGCAAAAGAGTGGATCAAGTTCTTCAGGAAAGACTTGGAGACATGATTCTGAGGTTTATTTGTGAATAAAAGAAGAGCAACCACAACATACTTACATACTTAGATATACATTTAGAATGAACTTGGAGTTAAACTTTTATTGATTGGTTAAACTTATGAAAACTCATTAATTATTAAATGGATATATTTTATGTACCAAGTGGAAAATGTAGAAACTTGAATGTCATTGTTGGTTAAGTGTAGCTGTAACTTCTGAGTTCTGCCTCTGGAGAGCAGTTTTAAGCATTGTTATAAATTTACAGTATTTTATACAGTAGTATGTGGGACTGAAAGGTTGAGGAGGCAAAGAGTTGAATATTATTTAATGTAAACATTAAGTCTTTTTAAATGTATTTTTATGTAAAGAGTTAATACACACAACAAAAATCACTTGATACCCATACCTTCCATGAACAAAACTGTTGGATTAATACATTGACAACAGAACAGTTTCTCTTTTGTTCTCGATTTTATTTGTGTTTCTTTGGGGACATCTGCTGATTACTTTGTGAAAGTGCAATAACAACAGAACTGTCAAACGTTGTGTCTCCTGCACAAACTGGTCGAAGATTGTGTACTCATGGTAGGAGCCACAACGGACTTATTTGATTATCTTTTGAAAATAACTGGATACATGTTATAACTAGCGGTATTAATATTAATAATGACAAGGTTAAAGGTAAAGGTCCTCGTTTAAGCTCATGAAGACTTTTTCTACTGCAGTGTTAGTTTTCATTTGCCTTTTCTTTGGACCACACTGTTTGAACTCTGGGAGAAAATAGGCCAGTTTATTAACCTTGGGCTTGAATTATATCAAGGATATTTCTTTTTACTAAAAAGGCAAATATTGATAAGCATTATATGTGCTCCATATTGCATTACAGATTTTTTTTTTCCAATTTAACTTTAAGTGTTTTGTGATTTCCCAAAAATCAAAGTGGTCTATATGTGTTTCAAAATGGACATATAAGAGTTACTTTATTTTTTAAATAAAGTGACAGCTTTCATTTATCACTTTTTATATGCCCTGTAGGCTGACCATAATTTAGTTCAAGTATAATCTTAGCTTTAGCTCCTTCAGTCCAATACTTTTGAAATGTATATAAAAACCAATAATGTAATAACGGCAATAGCAGAAAATAGTGCTCTCTCTTCAGATCACAGTGTATTCGCTGCTGAGGCTGTGTTGCTCTGAGCTTCTCTGTGGAGTTTGTCGCCCTCTGCTGCACAGACAAAGCCTTTACAAACAGACAAACAAAAAAATTTTTTTTTGCACATTTCCTTTGAGGATAGCTTCAGGTGTCACGCGTTGAACAGAGGTGTTGCAGTAGTGTAGACAATTGCCTGTGGCCCAAGCAAAACGATGGCTTTTACATGTGTTTCTGTACTGCACTGATTAATTCTATGGCAAAACCATCAAAAACTTTTCCCATCTAAATCCATCTGTTTCCAAATGCATTACCTCAAAAATAAAAAATATAATGTATTCAGGTTAGTTTTTACCAATACCAGTTTTTTATCAATGCTTTTTGTTGTGGATAGTGAGTCATTTTTATGTAAAACTCACATGTCTTATTTCATTTAAACAACTCTAACTATAAATTATAAAATTTTATTCAATGATATTGTAGCAGATCGGTCCTCAACCCCCACACTTATCATTTCCAGATGCCACCAGCAAGCAGGTGTTTGGACTAACACCTAAATCTTACCAACAGGAGATGCAACGTGTCCTTTTTAACTATTCACAGATGTTTCTTGCTTGGATAAGACTGAACCAGTCTTCAGGACTTATAATTAACGATTTTGTTTGTTTTCATAAAAAGCCGGGACCTAGGTCCAACCAGCACCAAAGACCAACCAGGTCAAAAGGACCCACGGAGAGATCCAGACGCTATAGGCACCATGTCTAAAAGCCATAAATTCTGTAGATAAGGTGCCCATCCAGCTTTCTCGAGAACACTTTATTCTAATCCTGATTGACAGTTGAAAATGTCTTTGATCATAGTCATTCGGGCATGGTCAAACATTACCCCCTGTTGGTCAAATGGAGAAATGACTCTGTTCACTCAAGAAGAACATTCTTGTACTTATCCCATTAAAGGAAAATGTATTAAGATATTGTGTTCATGTGTTGTTGTTATACTGTTCTTTTCCAGGATGAAGAGTTTCCACAAGGCAACTAATTCCTTATTCCATTTATACAGGTCTACGTTTTATGT
Source organism: Neodontobutis hainanensis (assembly GCA_024349245.1). Lineage (NCBI taxonomy): Eukaryota > Metazoa > Chordata > Actinopteri > Gobiiformes > Odontobutidae > Neodontobutis > Neodontobutis hainanensis. Next base: position 3,980,427 of record JALDNG010000086.1, on the reverse strand, counting down.
TAATAAAATGTAATGAATATATGTTTTTTTATAAGTCTGACAAATGTTTCTTTGCATAATCCTGCAAGTACGAATGTTTTTGTGTGTTTTACAAAAACCAAGGAAAATAGGGTGAAACAAAAGGAATGTTTAAGACTTAGTTTAAACATTTAAACTTTAGTTAAACTACCCCCCCCAAAGCAATGCCCTTCTCCGTAAGACACACCCCGTCCGGAGGGTCTCTTTTTTCTCTGCTCTTCCCTTGGCACTGGACCCGCGGTCCATTCAGGGGCCATAGGCCCTCGAAACTCTCACAAGCTTCGGACCTCGTGTAACGAGTAAATTTTCTTTGTACTTTAAAGCCTGCAAGTTTAGCTTGCCGCGCTAAAGTTTTCCTTCTTCACACAGCTGCATAAAGTAGCTTACTTCCTGCCAGCCTGCTAACAAAAGAAAGTTGCCTCGCTTTTATTTTTGAAGATTTCCTGCCTGCTGCCTGATTTCCTAAAGAGTCAGCTTGACTAAAATCTAGCTTTCTCGAGCAAGTTTAAGCCAGCAACACAGCCGCTAAGACCCCCCTCAGTGGACCTCGCAATAACTTTAAAGGACTCAATTTTACTCTGTGTGCGGCGCTGATGTTGGACAGTAACGAGACGTTTTTGGGACATCGTACAGGCCCTACAGCCTTTCTCTGTGTGTACACGTTAAGGCCATCTTGGAGACTACACGCGTCATCGGCGTGCGACCTGAGTCGAAAGGACCCCTTTTGACTCCTGGTTGCCAAGACCTGAGACCGAATACTACCAAGGGTGAGTCTGAACGTGACACATAATTTGGCGTCTAAACTGTCTAAACATAGTAGCCTTAGCACCAGAAACCGTCATCAAACCCCTCTAAACGCTCCGTAAAATCCCCTCAGTTAATAATAGAATCAATAATCAATAATTCCTTTTGTTTCACGAAATCCTCTGAAAGTAACTGATTATCGTTCTTTGATTTACCCATTCATGTGTCAATAATTATTCCTTTGTGTCCTTCCATCATCATTATTCGTTATTTTAACCTTGCATAATCTTTAATAAAATCCCATAAAGACAATTAATGTTTCATTGTTTAATTCATGAATTTTCGAAAACGAGAAGAATTTACGTCCTTTAGATTAATGAGACTAGACTAAACAGTTTCTCTGGATCTGTTCAAAACTAGAGTGGTGCCCCGAAAGAAATTAATATTTTGATAAACCAAATATTAATTATGAATTTTCATAATTAATATTCATATTAATTATAAAATAATAAGACCATATTCACTACAATATTTTCTAATATAATCTCCTCTTTCCAATTATATCCACTAACTATCCATTAAATCCAATAAATTTGGGACCCTGGTTGCGCCTAAAATTTACGCAGGGTTGATTTAAACGACAGAGACCGGACAAATGTTTTGTAAAAAAAAGAAAGAAACATAAATGACTGGCAAGGCTTTGGGATAATGGCTGGATTAGTCCCAAAGTGTTTAGTGTCTGTCATGGGTCTGTGGTGTGTCTGTAGTGTGTCTGTCGTGGAATTTTTATGTGTCTGTTGTGTGTCAGTTTTAGTGTCTGTTGTCTGTCTGTTGTGAATCTTTTGTGTCTGTTGTGTGTCTGTGGTGTGTTTGTTGTGTGTCTGTCATGGGTCTTCTGTGTGTCTGTTGTGTGTCTTTGGTGGGTCTGTAGTGTGTCTGTCATGGGTCTTTTGTGGGTCTTCTGTGTGTCGGTTTTTGGGTCTGTTGTGTGTCTGTTGTGGAACTTTTTTGTGTCTGTTGTGTGTCTGTAGTGTGTCTGTCGTGGTTTTAGTGTCTGTTGTGTGTCTGTTGTGGGTCTTTAGTGTGTCTGTTGTGTGTCTGTCGTGTGTCTGTTGTGGGTCTGTTGTGTGTTGGTTTTAGTGTCTGTTATGTGTTGGTTTTAGTGTCTGTTGTGTGTCTGTTGTGGGTCTTTAGTGTGTCTGTGTTGTGTCTGTTGTGTGTCTGTAGTGTGTCTGTTGTGGGTCTTTTGTGGGTCTGTTGTGTGTTGGTTTTAGTGTCTGTTGTGTGTCTGTTGTGGGTCTTTAGTGTGTCTGTGTTGTGTCTGTTGTGTGTCTGTAGTGTGTCTGTTGTGGGTCTTTTGTGGGTCTGTTGTGTGTTGGTTTTAGTGTCTGTTGTGTGTCTGTTGTGTGTCTGTCGTGTGTCTGTTGTGGAGCTTTGGTGGGTCTGTTGTGTGTCTGTTGTGTGCCTGTCCTGTGTCTGTTGTGGGTCTTTGGTGGGTCTTTTGTGGGTGTGTTGTGTGTCTGTTGTCAGTCTGTAGTGTGTCTTTTGGGTGTCTGTCGTGTGTCTGTTGTGTGTCTTTTGTGTGTCTGTGGTGTGTCTGTTGTGTGTCTGTCATGGGCCTGTCGTGTGTCCATTGTGGGTCTTTTGTGTGTCTGTTGTATAGCTGTTGTAGTGTGTCCTGTTGATGTCTGGCTGCTGTGTTTTCATCTGAGGACAGTGTCGCTTTCGCGTTTAAAACTGACCTCCGATTCTTCAAAACACCAAAGGCCAAAGACTCATCAGCTACGAGTTTCAATGCCAATAGTCTTTACTGCAACACCAATAATGACTCGAGCATGCTATCCCCAGCCTACCTGATCTGTTGCACACAGAGCTCGGGTTTATACATTTCTTACATGTCATGTTCAATTCATGAACTGCATGGGAGAGAAAACACCCCTTCTTTTAGCGGAGACTGACCAGCTCCTTCTTTGACCTGCATGCTTGAACTTTCCCACTTTAAGGTGTCTGTCTCCTTGTGCCTGGTACCTATGTCTAGAGTACAAACTGGACCCGCTACAGTTTGCATACCGGCCGGACAGATCCACGGACAATGCCATAGCCCTCCTGCTCCACAAGACTCTGGGAGTGGACTCCTGCCTCTGATGGTGGGTCTACAGCTTCCTCATCAGCAGACCACAGGTGGTTAGAGTAAGAGACCACACCTCACACCTCTCACCCTCAAAACTGGATCCCCTCCATTCTGTGTGCAGGTCCTCCAACCATCTCACCGGACCTATCCTTGGCTCGTCATATATACTCCATCGTGAAAAAGGCCAAGTGTTTATGCAAGCATTCATTGTGTAAGTTGTGTATTTTTTATTGTGTTACACCCTATGCGGACTACTATAGTATTTAGAAAAACAAAAGAAAGCACCACTAAACTTTGCAATCACTGGAGCGAGTGGCTTTGGTAAATCCACCCTTGTCAATGCTCTTAGAGGTCTAGACAACAAAGATGATGGTGCTGTACCTTGTTTTCAAAGTGTTGGCTACATCTGCAGTTTACTTAGCAGCAGGAGCTGTGGAGGAAGGAAGCAGATTTAGCCCAGTCTTTGGAATGCATGCAGCAATGATTACATCTGTTACTCCACCCTACAAAGCACTTCATTTTATAACAAACAAAATGGTTAAGGCTAAGGCAAAAGAATTTTACAAAAGCCCTGATGCTAAAAAAAAAGGTTTTATCTTCTTACTGCTTGTCTCTGTATCATTTAATTTTTTAGAGATGTGTGAAGAAGACCAGTACAGCCTCCTCTTTCTGACGTACTGACATACGAGGACATGATTCTAGTGAAAACAGTATATATTGTATTTTTTTAGTATTAATTAACTGTTTAGTTCTGTAGGACTTGAGGGAGGCAGTACTGGCGCATATGGTTGTGAGGACTTAGAGGGACGTTCCAGGCTGAATAATGTGCTTCTGGTTGGGGTCCCTGAGGGGTCCGAAGGTTCTCATCCAACAGATTTTGTTGCAACATTACAGGAAATTCTCAACTTAATTGCAATTTTTTACTTCTGTTGTCTGAAGCAGTTTTGTTTACAAATGTTTTTACTTTATTATACATTTTTGTTATTAATATTTCTTATTCTTAATAATATTCATTTTACAACTTTTTTATTTTCTTTTATTCTTTAGTTTATATATTTTTTACTCTAGTAATAAGGTGACTTACTTTTATTACATTCCAGGTGAGTTTTGTTGCTCTGAATACTCTCCAAGCCTCAGAAAGGCCAGGCTATCAGTGTGTTTGATGTGTTTTTTATACACCTCCAGATCTTTTTTTCTTTTGTGTTCACATACTTTCTTATGTCTCTCATGTGCCCAGGTGGTTCCTCCTGTATTCTGAATAAAATATTGAAATTTGAAACTTACACATTATTGCATTTTGTTTTTATTTACAATTTGTACAGTGTCACAACTTTTTGGGAATCGGCAATTTTATTAATATAGCACAATTCATACATTGGGTAACTTAAAGTGCTTTACAGGAATAAAAGACAATTTACATTTACACGGTTGGGGCTCGTATGTTTTTCCCCACAGGATGTGGCGCGGGCTGAGCCCGAAGGAGCGAAATGTGGCCCAACATCTGCAGGAGGGCCCGTAAGGGGGTGGTGCAAAGTGAATTGGGTGGCAGTCAAAGGCTAAGGCCTTGACGACCCAATCCTCGCTGGCGTGGAATGAGCCTGAGCTTGTGCGGGAGGTTGAGAGATACCGACTACAGATAGTCGGGCTCACCTCCACACACAGCTTGGGCTCGAACCCAAACCTCGAGAGAGGCTGGACTCTCCACTACTCTGGAGTTGCCTGCGGTGAGAGGCAGCGGGCTGGTGTGGGCTTCCTCATAACCCCCCAGCTCAGCCGCCATGTGTTGGAGTTTACTCCGCTAAACGAGAGGGTCACTTCCCTGCACCTTCGGGTCGGGGATAGGTCTCTCACTGTTTGTGCTTACGGGCCAACTGGCAGTGCAGAGTACACGGCCTTACATTTACATTTAGTCATTTAGCAGACGCTTTTATCCAAAGCGACTTACAAGTGAGGAAAACAATGGAAGCAATTTCAACAACACAAGGTAACAAAAAGCATAAGTGCACCAAAAACTAGTCAGTTAAAAACCTAGCACAGTAATCAAAGCCAAGGATAAGATTTTTTTTTTTTTTCTTTCTCTGAGAGGGCTGCTGGAAAGTGAAGCATTGGGGTACTTCAATGCTCACATGGGCAGCGACAGTGACACCTGGGGGGGCGTGATTGGGAGGAACGGCTTACCAACTGTCAACCTGATAATAGTTATGTCATTAGTTACATAATGTCAACCAGTTTATTGTAAAAGTGGCAGACATTGACCCTGTTTCAAAAAAATATTAATAAACAAAAAGGATCATCAAACATTTTTACAGACTTAACGTTCAAAGACAAACATAAAAACTGATAAAACTTATACACAAGTCATGAGCCCAGCGGAGGAAAGTAAAAGGCAGTGGGTGTGGTTAACACAAAACCATAAACACCAGCAACAGTTTGTCCTGCAACCTTTCACTTCAGAGAGATCTGTGACTTCTGAACTGACACCTGCTAAAAACTGTCTACTCCAAGGTAAGAACAATCTTACAATGTTTTTAAAATAGTGTGTTTAGATTAACTTATGCCCTTTGCTTTAAAGATCATAAGAAATACAGTAAATGTGCATGGAAAGACACCAAAGAAAAAAATAAAGTATAAGTTTAGCATTTTATGTGTTTAATTTTTTAACAAACAATTTACACATATTACAGTAATATAATTGAATAACAATAACATAAGTGCAACAATTGCTACCTGAAAAATAAGGTGAAGCAATAAATGAGCATTTATCTTAAACAATAAATTAATATATATATATATATATATATATATATATATATATATATATATATATATATATATATATATTTAAACTCCCAGGCCTCTGCCAGTTTTTGTTAAAATAATCTTTATTAGCCACTCTTATTATTGTTGTTAGTTTTTCATTTTGTCTTCTTTATTATAATACTGTGTGCATTATCCTGTGTCATTATGTGTTTCTTCAAGTAGCTTCATCAGAAAACTGCTGTCCCAGAGAGACTGGAGTTATATGCTGTATTTATGTCTAATGCCCTGTTTTTTACAGTGTGCATGTCATATGTTGCAAAAAATATAGTAAATGATTGCTGGTGTCAGTTATCAACAAGCCATTTTGAATAGTTTTTCCAACATATGTGGCAATATTGTTGATCAATTTGGCTCAAGATCTGTCCGTTCTAGTTACAGACGCAACGGTTTGATTGATTAATCTGTATTAACCTCTTAAGCTGGTATAAATACATTGTACTTGGTTTAGCTCACATCAGTGCCCCAAATGGCTCATAAACACAGAACTGTTGTAGTAATCTGTTTTTGGCTTTGTGTATAAAACCATAACCTGTGATGTCACTACAAATGTTGTAGTCAAGCAGAGAGAATCCAAAAATTTATCAAGGCTGATAAACTGGTTCATTCAGGTTAATTCCAGATCCAGGTTCAGACACTGACAAGCAAAACCTGACCAAGAGTACAAAAAGAAAAGTCCTTAAATAAGCCCAAGTGAACAATATCTGTTTATTTTATCCTTCGGTAATGAGAGGGAGGACCCTTTTTTTTTCTTTTTTTTTTTTTTACTTAAATCCAGTGACAATAAAGCATAAAAACATCTTAACATTAGTCACTGTCATAATCGTTTGCATGATATTTCCATATTATCAGAAAAAAGGGTGACCACCAGAAATGCTCACTTATGGTGGCTGTCCAACTGTCGACCTGGTAATAGTTACGTCATTAGTTACATACTGTCAACCAGTTTAATGTAAAAGTGGCAGACATTGACCATGTTTCAAACCGAGTGGTGCAACACAGACCACAGCTGGTCAAAGTGTGGACTTAAAAAAGAATAAAGAAATAAAATGATCATCAAACATTTTTACAGACTTAACGTTCAAAGACAAACAGAAAAACTGATAAAACTTATACACAGGTCATGAGCCCAGCGGAGGAAAGTAAAAGGCAGTGGGTGTGGTTAACACAAAGGCTATAAGACGGGTAGAAAGTAGAAAATAAAACAATACACCCTCTCGTCTTAAAAACCCTCCCTCCCCCCTCCCTCTGCCCTCCCATGCATCACACAAGTCAACGTTCAGAACAGGGCAGTTGTCTGCGTCTACATTCCCACTGAATAACATTTTGGTAAAGTTTTGTAAAGGTGATCCTTAGAACTAATGTTCAACTACTTAGACGTCATGAACACAAGCTCGAGAAACAGTCCAATAGCCTAAAAAAGGTTCATGTCACTTTTCTTATCACTTGTACATTAATGAGATAAACAGTTCAGCCTCACTAACATCCTGAAATCTGTGCCGGTCATTTCATCTGATCTTGTGTCAGTTTGTTGTTCATGTTAGTAACTCGAGACTACAGCCCAAGCATTGTTTGTGATTATACTTTAGCGACATCTACTGGTCACTTTGTTGAGATTCAATAAAAGTTTGAGTGTTATTTATTTAATGTCTGTTTCCAGGGATCATCATGGACAAATTCTGTGAAGATATTCAAGCTGCACTCCAAAACAATAACCAGGCTTTAGCAGCTGAAAAAGCACAAGAGTATTTGGAAAATATAGAACATGCTCCACTAACCATCGCAATCACAGGAGAGAGTGGCTCTGGTAAATCCACCTTTGTCAATGCTTTTAGAGGCATAGACAACAGAGATGAGGGAGCTGCACCAACTGGTTGTGTGGAGACCACCATGGAGCCCACAGAGTACCTCCATCCAGACTACCCCAACATTAAAATATGGGACCTTCCTGGTGTTGGTTCCACCACATTTACAGCTGAAAAATACCTGGAGCATGTGGGGTTTGAGAAGTTTGACTTCTTCATCATCGTCTGTGACACTCGCTTCAGAGAAAATGATTCAAAACTGGCTCAAGAAATTCAGAAGATGAAGAAAAAGTTCTACTTTGTTCGAGCCAAGATTGACCACAACATAAGAGATGAAAAGAGAAGCCAGAGAGAGTTTAAAGAAGAAAATACTCTTAAACGGGTCAAGAACAACTGCATTAAAGGTAAATGTATTTTTATTGAGTATATCTTATTAGGATTACCATTAGCTTCTGCCGTAGCATTGCTAGTCTTTCTGGGGTCCAGGAAGAATAGCAGCTTCTGCGGCAGAAAAGTATTTTAGATCTGTTCTTATAAATTAATTCAAATCACATTGTATCTTTTTTACAACTTGTTGCAGAACTTCAGAAGCTGGGGGTTGAGTCTCCAAAGGTCTTCCTGGTCTCCAGCTTTGAGCTTCATCTGTACGACTTTAATGCTTTGTGTGAGACATTGGTAAAGGAACTGCCTCAAATCCAACGAGATGTTCTGCTTCTTGCTTTGCCCAACATCAGCCTGGATGTTATTGACAAGAAGAAAAAGACTTTACAAGCCCAAATAAAATTCTATTCTTTAAAATCTGCATTAGTAGCAGCTGTACCAGTTCCTGGTGTTTCTGGCCTTGTTGATCTCGCTATCATTGTAAGATTTATTAAAGTCTGTCAGACTTCATTTGGCCTTACTGGTGAGTCCCTGGCTAAGCTTTCCCGTGTCACAGGTGTGCCTTTAGAAGATCTTAGGGCAGAGCTGAAATCACCACTCGCTGGTGTAAAAGTAACCAAAGAGCTTGTGCTCAAAGTGTTGACCACATCTGCAGTTTACATAGCAGCAGTAGCTGTAGAGGAAGGGGGCAGATTTATCCCATTCTTTGGAATACCTGTGGCAATGGCTTTATCTTTTGGTTCAACATACAATGCACTTCATGTCTTACTAAACACACTGGCAGAAGATACACAAAGGGTTTTTACAAAAGCCCTGGGATTAAACACATCTGTGTGAGACACATTTCATGTGCAACAATCAGATCTATTAATCTTCCCAGTTTTACTTGTGACTTTGTTTAATTCTGCAGTCTTCCCAAAGAGGCACTCAAAAACAAAATATGCCAAAGTGGTTTGGTTTCAGACATTTGGGGCTTAAAAATATGTTTTTTTTTCTCAAATTGTTATAAAAACACTAGATATTTGAATATATAGAGATTTAGTCGGCAGAACATTTGAACTGTTTCTGTGAGTGTGATTATTGTTGTGCTTACAGTAGTTTACTCATGTAACAATAACTTACTTTCAAATGTACTTTTAATACTTAGTAGTGAGCAGGGCTAAGAATGTAACTGTATTTAATGTGGGTTAAACTTTTTTTTCCTTCAAGTTATAAACTATAGTTCTCTCGTTCTGTAATCCTTACTTTTAAAGGATCCTACAAAAACATTGTGTCCCTGGACTTGGACTTAATCTGCAGAAAATGTTCAGTTGTACTCAATAGTAGTCTTGTTTTAAGTCATGTTCTGGTCTTGAGTCTTACTCTTGTCTCAAGTTTTAAATCCATACCTGATTAAGCAGAAAAAACCTTACAACTAAAGGCACAACTCTTAATCTGTCATTTACCAGAGTGTGTTGAGTCTCTCACTTTTCTAAAAGCCCTTGATTACATCTCGACAGTTTTCACAGCAGGTGTGGCTCAGTGAGTGTTTATTGTCTAAACCTGTTCATGATAAAGGAAAAACGAAACTAACTGCACAATATAAATGACTCCACACCTGTATTTGTTTTCAGCAGATCCAAATTAATTTATGGCCTGGTGGAACTTGTTTCTGGGTATCTTTAACACGAGGAAGCTAGAGACTATTGGAAAAGAAAGACACGGTCGAGGACGATGGCAGAAGTAAACCCAGGTGAAAAACTACAAGAGGATGAAAAGTCTCTGAGGTAAAGTTACAGCAGGATATAAAGCTTCTTCTGGTCCAAACTAGTCCTAGCTATAGATCTGGTTTTATCGTCTTATTTAAATGATGGGAGGAGTTGAACAAACTATTGAATTTGTTGTAAGCAAAAGTAAAGAGAGGCTTTTCAAAGACACTATCTCACAGTGTAAGTTTATGTTTTTTTGTTTTTGTGCATTTATTTTTAATATGTTATCCAAAAAGCAGCTGATCACATGATAATAAATTTGACTTTGGAAATAATAGTGTTAACACATCGGAATCGTCTGTGTAAATATAAAGCTGGGTAATGTAGTTCAATAAAACAACTTCAGTCTAAAACACTGATATTACAATTAAAATCTATTCTATTCTCAAAAAAAAAAGAAAATCTGTATACGTATCAATTTGTGAAGCCCTGAGTGAGAGAGAGAAAGACTGTGGATACCCCAGATGGACAATTGAACAAAACCAAGAGGACACAGGAACCAGGGAAAAAAGGGAAGGGTGTAGTTATCTCTTATGTTTCTGGTTTATCTGAATGCCAGAGATGATTTGAGAGAATTGTGAAGGAAGACATTTTTGTTGAAATGGTAAAAGCCCTCTTTTTGTTTATTATTTACAGGTAATAGACATCAGTAGTGGCTTCTTCAAATATTTTTTTGCTATTCATAGTATCCTTATCATTTATGATATTCCAGACTTGACTAGTTCTAGTTCTATCATTAACTGGTCATTGGTTGCAATCTAAGACACGTGTATAAAATCCTAAATAGTCATTATTAATGCTGTATCCATATGTTTGTTGTTTCCTGCAGGACAGAGCTAAAGGAGGCCCTGTCCCAGTACGTCTCAGACACCTTCTTCGACATAAAAACAGTGAAGGACTTCCTGAAAGAGAACTCTAAATGGATGCTCATGAGAGAGACAGAGTTAAACATGTTGATCAACATCAAAGAAAGGGCTCAGAAAACAAGCCCTGAGCTGGAGAAGGAGCTGGCTGCTTTACTGAAGGCCACTCTGAGCGGCCTGGAGCAGCTGCAGCACTTCCTGGACGCAGTGGAGAAGCTGGCGGTCACTTCTGTTCAGGTGTTTCAAGAGGACAACCCAGTGAAATTCCTGCCTGAAGAGAGTGACCTGGGAACAGTTCAGGACGTCATCACTGCAGCTCAGATCATCTGCCCACAGCTCGTCGAGTTCAAACGAGACAACAACGCCTTCTTCTGCCCCAAACTGCAGAACGTGGAGGTGCTGGCCTATCAGCTGGACCAATACATCAAGGCTGTTCAGAAAATCTGTGTGAATTTGAAAAAACGGTAAAAAAAAAAAAAAAAATGGTAAAAAAAAAAAAAAAACAAACAAACCATCATTTGTGGATATATTAAAAATATATAAAATACATTTATTTATTTATTTATTTACAGCCTTTTCAGTGACTTCTGCTTCACAAAAAGCGAGGTGGACATTCATGAAGACTTCTCTGAGGAAGACATTCAAAGGATGCTCTCCCACATTAATCTGCTCAATGAACTCAGGTAAATAATTATTTATAAATACATTTTGGAGTTACTTGATTTTGAACTGTTCTTAATGTCTTCTGAAATAAACATTGAGACAAAGAATAGGCCCATTTAGAAACTACTTAAAATAACCAAATCTTTTAACATTTATGACATTTCACCAACTTTATCCAAACCAATTAATTTATTTATTTATGTATTTATGTATTTATTTAATTTTTTGTATTTATATAGCGCTTTTCCTTCTAGTAGGCATTCAAAGCGCTTTATTGATCCTCAACACTTTTCAGCAGATTATGTGGAGACTCATAGTTGTATGGTTTTAGTCACATGAGACCACGTTAAAAATACTGTCTCTAATGGTTTTTATCCTTATATTTCAGGATGGACGAGGCCTTCAGGATGGTGTTCATGTTCCAGGAGGAATGCTGCTGTAGTTTCATTGATGAGTTCAGTGAGCGTCAGCCCCGAATGCTGCAGTTTCTGGATGAGCTGGAGGACAGTGCTGTTCAACTCGACCGAATGAACAAAGGAGCAAAGATCTCCAGTGTGGCGGGCAGCTCAGTGGGAGCAGTCGGAGGTGTGCTGTCTATTGTTGGTTTGGCATTGATCCCTGTAACAGCTGGAGTGTCTCTAGCTCTGACTATGACAGGAGTGGGTCTGGGAATCACCAGTGGAGTCAACAGTTTAGTCACCACTGCCACTGAGATCGGAGTCAACTGTACACAACAGAACAGAGCGAGAGAGAACTTTGAGAAATTCATGGAGGATGTGAAAAGTCTCCAGGACTGTTTGGATGAAGTCACCTTCCAAAACAATGAAAAGGAAGTACCGGATGTAGTTATTTGTGTTGGAAAAATAATTTGCAAAGGAGCTACTGTGGCTAAAGGTATTGACTCACTTGTTGATGGTGTTTCTGCTGTGAAAGTGTTGAAGAGTGAACAGCTGGTGGCCAGTGCAGGTAAAGTTGTGGCTGATGAAGCCAACGCACTACGTAATGTCCCCAGAGTGGCTTCAGAGCTCCCAGATATTGGCCAGGCAGCAGCCAGAGGACCACTGGCCCTCTCCAAGGCCGCCAGAGGTGGTTTTATTGCTCTTAATGCTCTGTTTCTTGGTATGGATGTCTTCTTCATCGTCAAAGACAGCATAGGTCTGGCCAAAGGCAGCGAGACAGAGGTGTCAAAGTTCATCAGAGCCAGAGCTGCACTGTGGCGCTCACAGATGGACGCGTGGCAGAAGATCCATAACTCTCTGGAGAAAGGTCAGCTGTCATTCCAGAAAAAACAAACCATTCTCAAAACACAGTTTTACCCAGATGTTGAAATAAACAAACAGTGGAGTATAAAATGTGAAGAAAAGAAAGCAATGTCTGATGTCTGATGAAGTGGGCGGGGCGGCAGTAGCTCAGTGGGTAAAGCAGTCGTCTTTCATAAAAGCACCAGCTAAATGAATAAATTCATTCATTCATTCATTTTCTACCGCTTTGTCCCGTTAGGGGTCGCGGGTGACTGGAGCCTATCCCAGCAGCTTTGGGCCTGAGGCGGGGTACACCCTGGACAGTGGCCAGTTAGTCGCAGGGCTAACATATAGAGACAGACATTGACAGACAACCATTCACTCTCACATTCATTCACTAGGGACACTTTAGAGTTGCCGATTAACCTATACATGCATGTCTTTGGACGGTGGGAGGAAGCCGGAGTACCCGGAGAGAACCCACGGTAACACGTGGAGGACATGCAGACTCCTCACAGAAAGACCGGAGTCAGCCGAGAATATTTGGGTCGGCCGGGTTTTGAACTCACGACCTTCTTGCTGTAAGGCAGGAGTGCTAACCACTCTGCCACGTGCACCCAAATGAATAAATGTAAATGTGAATGTAAATGTAAGTGGACAACGAACCAAAAGAGAAAGGGTCTTGTATTTTACAATAACACTTGTGCTTTTACTGCTTCACCAACTACTGTTTCACTTTATTTTCTACTTTTAGTTATCTTTTCAAAAATCAACCAATGTTAAGCTGTAAATGACTGATTATAAACTGCTGTTCAATATCTTTTATAACTGTAAATTCTCGTCATTTATTCAATCAAATCTTTATTGTTTTTTTAAGCAAACTTGTGGCCAAACAAATTGTTTTGAACCATTGGACCTGGGACATATGTATGTGTTGTGCCCCATTGTGTTTCTTGTTTAATAATAATAATTTAGAATAACAACTTGATCTTTACAAAGTACTCATAACTTTTATTTCAGGATCAGTTAGAACTGTGGGAGGAAGCCAGAGTACCCGGAGAGAAGCCACAGTAATCACAGGGAGGACATGCAGACTCCTGACAGAACCGAAGAATGTTTGAGTCAGGATTTGAACTCTCAACATTCTTGCAGGCAGCCACCGTGCACCTGTCGTGACTGAATTATTCATCAAAAAATGTAAATAAACAATCAAGGAGGTTCTTGGTATTTATTTACGGCAGCTTGATCATCAGCTGTTTATCATAAAAAATAATCAGTATTTGCCAAGTGGGAGTGGCTCACTGCTGTTGAACCTGCTGAATATAAAAGCAAACTTACAAATGACCACAAACCTGCTCTTGTTCAGCCTCAAGATTTGCGTCATGGTTACTTCCAAAAGTAAAGTATTGAATTTCTTCTGTCCAATACATTTATCAGCATTTACAATAAAAAAGGAACTATTGGAGACTCAACCTTAACAGTAGGTACTTTCTTTATCTTAATAAACTGTCATGGCCACACAGCCAGAAACATGGAGAACTCCAATGCCAACCCCCAAACACAGGCAGAAGGTTCAAAAAAGGTTTGTTTCCCCGTCCAAAGTACAAATCAAATTCCAAGAAACAAGATAAAAACAAGGCCAGGCTCCGAGGCACACAACACCCCCCCCCCCAAAAAAAAAACAAAAAAACAATTAGCACAAGAAATGCTCCAGGCGAGGAAACACCAGAAACTTAAGGTCCCACCAGACTCACAGTAGGAGGGGCAACAACCTGGCACTGAACAGAGGAAAACACTCGGGTGATAAAGGAACACCAACGAGGGACAGGTGAAACACATTAGGGCGGGGCAGGTAATCACACAGGAGGGAAAAACAAAAGGCAGGAAGTCAATCAGAAACACAGACAGGGATGAGACACTTCACAATAAAATCAGGAAATCAGATACAATAATGAAACAAACTCAGATACACTAAAGAAACATGAAATCAGAAACAAAACAGAAACAAGAACTAACAAATCAGACTAACTACAACACCAGGTAGGGATCCTGACATAAACTTAACTCAAAGAAACTTAAGCCCTGGCTACACCTACATGAGTATTGTTATAAACACATACTTTTCTATGTGTTTATGCCTTTCGTCCACACGTAAACTGAGGGCTGCAAAATGGATATTTTTTAAAACACCTCCCAAAGTGAAGACTTTTCAAACTACTGATGTAGTAGAGACATATCGACGGACAAAAAGGAGATGTAAGTATGTTCATGTACGCTGTTGATGTGTGGGGTTGCAGGGGTCCTGGCCCCTTAAGGGGGCTGTTGTAAAAACAAGACCTACAAGTCTCTAAACAGTGCTCAACACACACAGAACAAAGCACACTGGACCTAATAAGTACACACTGTTTCCAGAACTTACACATTGTACCGTGTAAGTACACCATGTACTCAGGAAATACCTGTGTGTTTGTCCTGTAGGTAATCTGTAAATACTCAGTAAATACTTGTTATCTAGTATTTACCAGTTCCTCTTAACAAATAGCATCAATTTGAATTGTTTCTGTAAGTCTGATTATTTTTGTGATTTTTTTTTTACAAATAAAATTAAATCTAAAAAAAACTATATTCTAAACTAATAGCCAATATAAAAAAAATAAATAAATACGTCCATAATTAAAAGTGTCTTTCTTACTTTCAAAAAATATATTATTGAAGCATTTGAGGTCAGTGTGGTGTTTACTTTACAACAGCCAGCAGCTCTCAATAAGAGGAAGTAATGAGGTTCAAAGTCCGAGAGCAGCTCCTGTGAACTCATTTTATTTTCAAAATGGAGCAGATCACTCAACACCTCTGTCGATACAAAGGCTACAACTTTGCCAATGGTTGGACGACTGCAGAGTACATCGACTCACTTCAGACTTTTGAAATACGAGACAGTGACATATTTTTGGTCACTTATCCCAAATCAGGTCAGTCCACTTTTATGTAAACTTCAGTGCAGGTTTGTCGTAAAAGCTCTTGAATGTGTTGCTCCTCACAGGAACTATCTGGGCTCAACAGATCATCATCTCCATCTGTGAGTTAGCTGGAGGTTTGAATGAATATCCCAACAATTTGGAGCAGATGCCGTGGCTGGAGTACACAGAGGGACGAGAGGACTACGCACTGAGACCCTCTCCACGACTTTTTGCTTCCCACCTCACTCCTGTCCTAATGCCTCAGAGGCTGAAGGACAAGAGAGCAAAGGTTGGATATGTCTCAGCGCAGCCTACAAACCTACAAACCTACACAAAAAATAAATAAAACACCTGTAACGTACTCAGAACTCAGTGGAGTAGCTCAAATCTGTCCTAAACAAAAAGTAATTCAACAAAGTATTTACAGTATTGTTATTTAACAAAAAGAAGAAAAGCCTGGGACTCATTCTGTGTTGCCATGGTAACACTCCACAACTGGAGAGACACAGAAATAGATTTTTTCTTGTTTCTTAAAGCCCCACTCTCAGATTAGTTTCAGAAACTGGGCTCAACACTCAACAGAATTTCAGATTTCTGATGGATATTTTTAAGGCACACATTAGTAATCAAAACATTTCAAAACATAAAAAAATATTAATATAGATGAATAAACCAAATGTCAACCCAAATAATACTAAGTAAACTTTAAGTAACTAGTTACCCTGACCTCTGAATGTAATATGTTGTTTGTATTTCCTTTTGTCAGATTATATATGTGATGAGAAATCCAAAGGACAATATTGTGTCATATTTCCACTTCAGCCACGTCTTTAACGTCCTGGATAATCCAGAGAGCTTTGAGGACTTTTTGGAGCAATACTTGGCAGGAAACAGTGAGCAACAGCCTTTTTTTTACTTCATTTATGTTTTACTTTTAGATTTTTAGAATATTGTGATATCATGTTGTATATATTATGTTTTACCTTTGAATGTTATAAACTGTATTCTGTATTTCAACTGCTCTTTAAACAGAGTCTGCTCTGATCAGTTAGATATTTGTTGATTATTCAACTGGATTATTAGTTTATTATCATTAATTATTTTTCTGTAAACATTACTTTTTAAGGATCCTATAAACCTCTATAAGGCTGTGGACTTGGACTTAATCTGCAGAAAATGTTAATTTGTACTGAATACTTGTCTTGTTTTAAGTCTCGTTCTGGTCTCAAGTGTTACTCTTGTCTCAGGTTTTAAATCCAGACCTGAAAGGCCTCAGTGGCTTGAGGCTAAACCTGTAGCATTTGAATTTTCCAAGTGGTCAGTGGTATTTGACTGTGTTCGTCTGGTTTTTGACTAAACGAACAAAGCACGACAGGGCTCTTTAAACTCTAAATCAATTCTTCTCACAGTTGGAGGATCGTCCTGGTTTGATCACATCCGAGTGTGGCTTTCAGCTCAAGACCAGTACAACCTTCTCTTTCTGACATATGAGGACATGAAACTGGTGAGAACTGATTAAATATAACATACAAACAAATGGAGTTCTACAATAATAGTCTCTGTTTTGTTTTGTAGGACCTGAGGCAGGCTGTCACTAAAATCTGCAGTTTCTTGGGGAAAAACCTCACAGAGGCAGATGTTGATAAAGTTGTACAAAAATCTACATTTGAGACAATGAAGAAGGACTCAAAAGCTAATTATAAGTTTTTACCAGAGGAAAAGCTCAGTGGAGACTTCATGCGCAAAGGTAAGACTCTTCCTCAGCACAGCTGCTCATTTTAGAACCAACACAAGTGGTGTTCCTTCACTTTATTAGGCCCGAGCCGGTGATAGCCGGGAGGGCCTATTGTTTTTGCTCTGATTATTTTTTTATTTTTTTATTTTTTTCTGCAAAATGATCCTTAATTTGACCCAGTGAACATGCACGAAAAGTCATTTTTATTGGGCCCAAAGTTCAAGGTCGGCGAAAAATTTATGTATTGGAAGTCCACGAAAAAAAATTATGAAAAATGACTCAGTGGCGACCCCTAGTAAAGTCAAAATACATTGGGCCTTTTGAAAGTGAAAGTAATTTTTTCCAATGTAGCAATACAAAACTTGGTACATCCATAGGACACCTCAGGGCAAACAGAAAAGTCTATGACAGCCACAGCGTAAACTCAACAGGAAGTCCGCCATGTGGGGTGAAAGGCGCGACCACCTAAATCGCACCCCTTACGCCAAAAGATTCAACTCATTGTGTTTTCATCTAAATCACCCCAGATTTGGTGAGTATCATCTAGACACATGTGCCAACCAAAGTTGTCATTTTGTTTTTGATATCTTATCGGCTGTGGGTGTGGCAAGCCTGTAACGAGGCGGCCATTTTTGTGATAATAAAATATCCCTTAACTCTCAAACGCCTTCTCGGATCAAGTTGGACCCAAAAAGTCGTTTGTGCACATTCATGACCTGAATACAAATATATGTAAATAAAAAGGTTAGCTTTAGAAATAGCCCTCTAGCGCCCCCTACAAACTTATAATGGGACCCAAGAATTTAGTTTGTCATAGAGACATGAAATTTGGTACACATTTCTCTTATGTCATGACAAACATAAAAGCCAATGACAACCACCCCCTATCTATAAATGTGTTGCCATAGCAACGGCGCAAATATGTGGAAAAAGTCAATGGGAAGGGAAAATTTTAGTTTGTCCTAGGCAAATGAAACTTGGTACACACATCCAGCATGGGATTATGAACATAAAAGCCAATGGGGACCACACCCTATCACACATGAGAAGGCGGCCATTTTGAATTGAAAATGTGAACCTCCTTAGAATACACCTCACTTTTAAAAATTGACAGAAAATAGCTGCGTCATTCAACAAACACCAAACTTAGGCAAAATTAGCTAAACACACGTGTGAAAAATAGACGATGCCTTTTCTTGTTGTTTTTGCTCAATTTATATTTTTATTTAATTTTTATTTTTCTGCAAAATTATCCTTAATTTTGACCCAGTAAATGTGCGCAAAAAGTACATTTTATTGGCCACTAAACTTAAGCCTGGCAAAATATTGATGTATCTTAAGTATTTGAAAAAATAATAAAAAGAAATGACTCAGTGGCGACCCCTGGAAAATGAAAATACATTCGGCCTATGGAAAGTGAAAGTAATTTTTTCCAACGTAGAAAAATGAAACTTGGTACATCCATAGACCACCTCAGGGCAAACAGAAAAGTCTATGACAGCAACAACCTAAACTCAACAGGAAGTTCGTCAGGTGGGGTGGAACACGCGACCACCTAAATCGCACCCCTCGGGTCAAAAGATTAAACCCAATGTGTTTTTTTCTAAAAGGCCCCAAATTTGTTGAGTATTATCTAGACACGAGTGCTAACCAAAGTTGTCATTTTGTTTTTTGATACATTTACGGCTGTGGTCGTAATGAGCCTGTGAAGAGGCAGCCATTTCTTTGGGAAATAAATGCCATTTACAAAATGCCAGGATCCTTCCTTTAGAGGACGCTCCTCCAGAGCCAAGACTAGAGCCTTGGAAAGCTCTTCAGAATCTTTTGTAACTTGTAAACTTGTTTTTTTAGACAAGTAATATTTACATTTTTACTTTTTAACAGGCGGGTGCAGCAATTTCTGAGCAAATCTCCAGCCAGTATTTTGTTTTTCTCGTCTTAGCCCAAACATAATCTATTATTTTTATAAGTTCAGACAGATCGCAGGAAAACCAGGGAATGTGGAGACCTTTAACTCTAAATACAAGGTGGTGTAGCAGGCCCCAGCAGTAGCACAGGCCCGAGGTGATGAAGCAGGCTCCAGCCAGAAGAAGATTCAAGCAGCAGCACAGGCCGGTTATTTGACATTATCGTGAAGTTTACGCTTTAAAGCACGAAATGCATTCCTCCGAGTACATGTGTCCCCGCGGTCGCAAGGGAGGCGAGGGCCTTTATCGCCACTTGCGGCTTTAATATTTATTTTATCTTTGTGTGTAAAGGATGAGACGCTAATTTGGGTCACAATCGTCTCTTTTTAACACATGAGGAAGACAAACGGCATACTCACTTTGTCTTTACAGGTCGTATTGGAGACTGGAAGAACACATTCACTGTTGCTCAGAGCGAAAGAGTGGATCGAGTTCTTCAGGAGAGACTCGGAGACATGAATCTGAAGTTTATCTGGGAATAAAAGAACAGCCACCACAACTTTCCTAAACAGTCAAGACAAGACATTTATTTTTGTATAGCCCAATATCACAACAACAGCCGCCTCAAAGGGCTTAACAGACTGCACTAGACAACATCCCCTGTCCTTAGACCCTCCATCAGGGTGAGGAAAAACTCCAAAAAAACCCAGCCGGGAAAAAAGAAAAACCTCAGGGAGAACCACAGAAGGAGGGATCCACTCCCAGGACGGGCAGGCCGTGCAAGAATGTGTCCAGGACAGTTGAAAAAAAAAAAAAAAAGTGTCAAGAGTGGAACTATGAATGAATAGATAGATACATCTTTTATACCAATGCCCTTTTAGTGGAAAATGAATGATATTTCCATGTTCTACCCCTGTAGAGCAGTGTTGAGCATTGTTATCTGTTTATTTTATTCAGTAATATGTGGGACTAAAGGGTTAAAGGGCAAAGAGTTGTGTATTCATGGTAGGAGTCACAATGTGTTTATTTGATTAACTTTAATAAAATATAATTAAAGAAAAATGGATATGAGTGTTTTAACAACTTTGTTATCTGCATAGTTTTTCAATTTTTATTGGTCATAAAATAAGCAAAACAATAGAATACTTTCATTAAATATAAAACATTGACCAAAACATTTAAATAAAAGTGCTATACATCGCAAAAAGCAAAACAATTATAATAAGTTCCATTACCTAAACAGAAGTGAAAAAATTATAAAAACAAAACAGATATTATAATCAATTATATTTAATAATTGAATCCATTATTATCATTCTTTACTACATCTACAATCCCAATTTACATCCCAGTATACCTATCAAAAACATCTTTTATTTTTAATTTATTTCTAACTGTTGTAAAGCCACCACACTCTTCATTATTGTCCAGTCCATAGTTTCTGCTGATACGTTTCTTTAGAGTAGTACGAACACACTGTACCCCCTTCTCTCTTTGCAAAGATTTTTTGGACGTTGCAAGGGAGTTTGTTGATTTTAGATTTATAAATAATTTGAATAATTATGAGATCAACTAAATCGTGGAATTTTAGAAACTGACATTTTACAAACAATGGGTTTCATGGATCTCAAATCAGAAAATTACTTACAAAATATTGTTTATTATCTATTATCTTTTTTCTGTTAATTCCATGATTGCCATTGATGTGGAGTGCTTTGTCCTAAACCCATATTGACTACTGAAAATGTTTTGTTTTTCAAGATATTTATCCAACCTTGTTACAAACACCTTCTCAGATATTTTTGAAAATATGGTAAAAGAGCACTTAATCCATTCCAAAGTCATACCTAGTGTTCCTCATTTATTCTCAATCAGTATTTCTGCTTTGTGACTTTACATTTACCTTTTTTGCATCACACTCTTCAGGCCCGTAGCCAGAGTTTAGAGACGACCATGGTCCAGATTATACGCATTTACATATATTTATGTTGCCTACAGTTCCAAGGTTGATTTGAATGTGTCATGAATTGATGCTGAGGGCTCACTATCACAGTTCTTCTCTCCCTCTGCTCCTGAGACACACTCACACTGCTCTACTCAGGTTTTCAACACAAATTATCACTCAGATCTTTACTTAAAATGGCTCAATAATCCTGGCTTTATTCTGATGTAGAGGCATAAAAGCACCTTTTACACTGTTACACACTACATTCAGACTAGAGCCTTTCCTTTCACTTATAATTTATTTATAAATGTAAACACAGTCCTTTGACCCGATTTCAGGAAAGATCTGTGCAACACCTGTGAAGGAGTTGATTTAGTGCTCCTTTACCGGGGCTAAAATAATAATAAAATTAAATATTAATTTACATAAAAATATGTATTTATAAATAACTGTGATATCTAGTATATTTAAATGCTATATTCATATAGGAAACATCCATTAATATGTTAATATATTTTAAATATTACACTACACTCTGAAAACTTACTGTACCAATACTTGGCAGGAAATGGTGATTAAAAGTCATTTTTTAAAACTTAGGCTACCAATTGTTTAATAATTTCCTTTAAAAGACTATAGCTCAATGAAATATTATGTTAGTGCTGAAAAACTTGAACAGCACAAAGATGTGTGGCCTTTTATCTCAGTGTGCTTTGATCGTGTACATGCTGTAATTGTTCACCTGAATAATTTGTTTAGGCAGAACACTTTCTTTCCTAATTCACTAATGTTTAACTTTTGAGGAGGTTAAAAATGCTGGAAGCAGCCACTAAAATGCATTTAAGTCTGAAGCCGTTTTCTGACATTTTGACATTTGTATCTTCAACATGGACCAGACTGGCAACATCTGTCGATACAAAGGTTTCAACTTTGCCAATGGTTTGACAACACCAGAGTACATCGACTCACTTCAGACTTTTGAAATACGAGACAGTGACATATTTCTGGTCACTTATCCCAAATCAGGTCAGTCCACTCGTTCATGTAAACCTCAGTGCGGTTTTATTGTGAATGGTCTTGACTGTGTTGCTCCTCACAGGAACTATCTGGGCTCAGCAGATCATCATCTCCATCTGTGAGTTAGCTGGAGGTTTGAATAAATATCCCAACAATGTTATGCAGATGCCGTGGCTGGAGTACAATGTGAGACGAGAAGACTACGCACTGAGACCCTCTCCACGACTTTTCACTTCCCACTTCACTCCTGTCCTAATGCCTCAGGGGCTCAAGGACAAGAGAGCTAAGGTTAGATATTAAGATTTAGATTTGATTTGTTTTGGAAGGAGACTTCAAGCTAAAATGTATTAGCGTTTATTTGTATGATTGTAGCCAAACAGCAATAAAATCCTTAATGTGAGTACCTCTGTCTAGATTTTATATATAATAACTTGGTTGTGCTATCATTTTATTTTTTAATGAGGTTTGTTGAGCTTTGCGGGACAGACATATATCAATGAAGTATGAACGATTATGGATATAGGATTTGTTGCAAGGATGAGAAAAAACACTTTTACTAAAACATAGAAATGTATTACGCCCAAATAGTATGAGGCAGTTCCACGCTTAACTACAATGAGCAACTGAAGCTGTGTTTTTTAAGAACAATTTATAAAAATGTACCCAGCAAACACTCACCGCTGAATACATGGTTGTTGTGTGTTTCTTTCATCAGATTATATATGTGATGAGAAATCCAAAGGACAACATTGTGTCATATTTCCACTTCAGCCACGTCTTTAATGACCTGGAGAATCCAAAGAGCTTTGAGAACTTTTTGGAGAAATACATGTCAGGAAACAGTGAGCAACAATCATCTTTTAAAAAATTAGCTTTAAAGGATCTAACAGAATTATACGTGTTACTGCGGCAGAGCACACTACACACTTACTCAGTTTTCTGACATGGGTCTTCCCACAGTCGCTGCATCGTCCTGGTTTGATCACATCCGAGAGTGGCATTCAGCCCGAGACCAGTACAACATCCTTTATCTGACGTACGAGGACATGAAACTGGTGAGAACTCTTTCAATGTTATTCTGTTTAAGAGATTAAAAGAAAGGTTTATATATCTATTTGTTTCATCTGTAGGACCTGAAGGGGGCTGTCACTAAAATCTGTAAGTTTTTGGGAAAAAACCTCAGTGATGCAGAGATTGAGAAAGTTGTTGAAAACGCTACATTTGAAGCGATGAAGAAGAACTCAAAGGCCAACTACAAGTTTCTACCAAAGGACATGCTCATGGGAGACTTCATGCGCAAAGGTAACTGTGGTTGTATCTGAACCACGTCCTTAACCCGACCGACAGATAGAACTACTCACAGAACAGTCTGTTTCACAGAACAGCCTGTTTCACAGAACAGTCTGTTTCACAGAACAGTCTGGGAAGGCTCTCGTTGAAAGCATTTGCAAAAGGGAGGCACCTTCTGTTGGAAACTTGTTAGGTGATTGAATGAAGCACCGACTAGTATCTGCCTACCACAAGATTTGTTTTAGCCAATCATAGCAACCTTTAATTTGACTTAACTAATATCAGTTATTGCAAATAAAAGGAACGTTAACTAACACTAAATTGATAAATGAAACAAGAACGTGGGCCGATGAAAAAAGCGTGTGTGAAAGAGCCAGTAATAAGAAAAGCACAAACATATTATCCTCCCAGAAAATCCTTTAGTGCCACATTTTTTAGCGTTAGCGTTTCAGCGGAGCCTTGTTAATAACAAAGAGGAGAAGAGGACACTTGTTGCATTTGTCAAATTAAAACCTCTTCTGTTCGTCCTGCAACATCCTTGGTCAAAAGAGGCACGTGGTTCAGCTCAAGCGGTTGGCTTGGCACGATACTAGATTAACCAAGTTTGGAAACTCCCATCCAGCCGCATCGCTAGGTTATCTCTTCCCCGTCCCATCATAAAGCATAATTTAGTGATTAAAACAATCAGAGGTGGGTAGAGTAGCCTCAAATTGTACTCAAGTACAAACTACTCTACGTTAAATAAAACCTGAGTACACTAAAGCTACCACCAGAGAAATGTGCTACAGCATCATGGCAAAAGTAGCTTACTATATTTAACCAATTCTTTAGTTATTATTTTTATATTTAACCAATTCATTCTAAGTAAGTGCTATCAATGTTCAGTTAAACTGTATATTAAAAGATAGAAGAAGGTAGATAATAGTTTGGGCAGATACTACTGCACTACTTGATAAATAAGGAAAGCAGTGGCTCAGTGGTAGAGCGGTCATCCTAAGGTGTGTAGTGCATTGACTCAATCAAATATCTGGTAAATATTTCCTTAAACAAAGTCCACACTGACCCCAGAGCAGCCTGTTCCACATCAATATAGTTTTGTTTGTGTTTTTACAAGGTCATTAAAAGGTTATATTTATTTAAAAAAAAAGATAGTAACCTGCTGACTATGTATAGTATCTGAACTTTTCACTCCCACTTATGGTAAATATGTGTATTATTTGGAACACATTTACATATTTTGTGCAAAAATGTATCTTCCTGACAACAGCACATTTTATTTCCTCAAGTTCCTTTTCTCCCTGATCTTTTTGCCTCATATGCTACACTTTTAATATTGTTTTGCTGCTAAAGTTATTTTCTAAACAATCCTGCTGGAATTTGTAATGACGACGACAAACAGAAATAACTTAATAATAATAATAAATTTTATCTGCGCAGGTCGCATTGGAGACTGGAAGAACACATTCACTGTTGCTCAAAACGAAAGAGTGGATCAGGTTCTTCAGGAGAAACTTGGAGACATCAATCTGAAGTTTATCTGGGAAGAAAAGAGCATCAACAACAATAAAAAATACGATTAATAAAACTTTGATACACACTTAAATAAACAAGATGGGGTACTACCTTAAATTTACAATGAATATATGTATTTGCAATATATCAATGGTGACTGGTGTTTTTTTTTATTACCTGAAAGTAGTTTTAGGTGGAACAAAGTTGTGATAATTTTTCCTTGTTGTTCTGTAGGTGTAGTTTCTGCTCTCTGCCTCTAGAGTGCAGTGTTGGGTATTGTTGTAATTGTAAACCGTGAAACAAAGATGTATGTAAAAATTAAACTGAAATATTAGGGGTTTAACAATTTCAATATTAGTGTAGCTTTAGCTCCTGGCAGCCCAATATTTTAAAATCCATTCATGTAAAAAAAATTGTCTAATGTAAAAATATTTCTGTCAATTTCTCTCTGCTGACATCTGTTGGTTATTTGGTGGAAGTGCAATTACAGCAGCAGAAAGTTCAAAGAGTAATATCTCCTAAACTAGTCTTGTTTAACCCTTAAGGAGCCACAATGCACATATTCAATAAACTTTGACATATATTAAGGTAAATGTCTGTTATAATAATTTTAATTCTTATGTTTAGAGTTACTGGGGGCTTATAGTTCTCCTCAGGTCATGTCAAATTCATGTCATGTCCTTCGTGCTAATCCAAGCATTAAGTAGACATAACAGGACTGAGACATGGCTTGTCACAGGACTTCTGCTCCTGGACCATTGTGAACGCCTCTCACCAGGGACGTCACTGTGTTGTATATAATCTCATGTTTTGTTTACATCTGCAAGCAAACCTCTCGCTGTAATATTGTGCTGCTTTGCTCATCCTTGCAAGGATTAAAACTTGGCCATTGCTTGTTAAATTATAATCGGTCTCCGTGTCTCTCTGGTTAAATATATGGATATAAAATATTCCTATAACAATGTCATAACTAATAATAATAATAATAGATAATAATAATAGATTTTATTTATGTATATATTTTATTTATGGAAACTCAAGGTCGCCTTACAACAACAGTAAAAACACAATATCACATAATAAAATACTCAGAAGCAACATTTAAAAACAACAATAAAAACAACAATTACAAATATTGATGACAGGATAGTGCAGTTATGGATGGAGTGAGTAGGCCAGTCGGAACAGATGTGTTTTGAGTTTGGAAATGTGGCAGAGTTATAAAGTGTGTCTGTGTTGCGGAGGTCAGAAGTCAGAGGGGAGAGAGTTCCAAAGCTGTGAAGCAGAGCGATTGAATGCTCTACTCCCCATGGTGACAAGACAGGCAGGAGGGACTGAGAGCCATGCTATTGTTATAACTAGTCTTATTGTTGCTATTTACAATGATTATATTTAGGTTTAATGATACATTTCAGTTATTTTACATTTCTAACACTACCAGAGAAGGCTACAGAAAAGCACTACATAAATGCACAACGTTTACCATCTGCTCAAGAGGAATCCTGGAACAAGAATTTGTCATCAGAACTGTCATAATACAGCATATTAGAAACAGCTTTTTGTGTTGGAAAAGTGATTTTCAAAGGGACAATGGTAGAAAGAGGTATTGTTAATGCTGCATCTAGTGTTAAAGTGTTGAAAAGCCCAATGTTTGTTTTTCCAGATATTGCCCAGGCAGCAGCTAAAGGACCACTGGCCCTGTCCAAGACCACCAGAGCTGGTTTTGTTGATCTTTAGGCTCTTTTTTTTTGGTATGGATGTCTTCTTCATCGTCAAAGACAGAATGAGTCTGGCCAAAGGCAGCGAGACAGAAGTGTCAAAGTTCATCAGATCCAGAGATGCACTGTGATGCTCAGAGGTGTTTGTCATACAATCATCATACAATGATTTGTGTAGAGGATTAAAACATAAAGTTAAATGGTCAACTTATTATAGACTTAAGATTTCACTTCTCAATGCACACAGATGTACTTATGTAACATTTTATGTAACATTTTTTACTTTTAGTTTTAGAAACATGTTTTTGTGTATCTTTCTGCATAGGGCATAAACATTGTTTATTACAAATATAAGGTCAAAACTAACATAAATCACAAGAAGAAGTTTATCGTCGTGTTTTACTAGCATGTAGCTGTTTTTATTCCATTGACTTTAAGATATGTGTAGGTTATTTCAACATTGTAAGAACTTGATAAACATGTGGTCTTAATTCAGTAACTGCAATAACTATTGTAACCATTTGCATGTGACACATTGCATTTCCCCATCGATTGCCGGGTGACCCTTTAGAGAAAGAATGAGGAGCTCGGCCACTCGGGAGGAGCTCGGAGTAGAGCCACAGCTCCTTCACATCGAGAGCAACCAGGTGTTCCGGGCATGTCCCACCGGGAGGAGCCTCCAGGGAAGATTTAGGACATTTGCTGAAGCAATTTAAAGTCTGTAATGACCTGGATTATCCAAAGAGCTTTGATGATTATTTAACTTAACAATTTATTGATAAATTGAATTACTAGTTTAGGCAGAACATCATCTACTTTTCCATGTAATAGAGCAGAATGATCTGTAATGTTTTCATATAATCTTTACCTCTGAGGAATTAAAAAAATATTACGAAACAAAACTTAACATTCAAAAACAGAGATACTCAGTCTTGTCTAGGGACTTGTTTTACTTACATCAAACAAAAGTGGGTATCCTTTTTTTTGATTGGACAGTAAACTCATACAAAATTTATCACTGTGTAAGACGGAAATGTTGATTATTTCCTTTAAAGGCTATAGTACAACTGAATATTATGTTACTGATGCAAAACTTTACACAACAAAAATATGTGTGCCCTTTTATCCCACATTGCTTTGAGCTTGTAGACGTTGTCTTTGTCCTCCTGAATTTTTTTATTCAGGCAGAACATTTACTTCCCATTTGGTAAAGTTTAACCTTTGAGTAGATTAAAAATGCTTGGAAGCAGCCAGGAGCATGTATGTAAAGTCCAAAGAGCCCAAGCAGCAGCAGTTTAGTTCCCTGATATTTTGACATTTGTATCTTCAACATGGAGCAGACTGGCCGCCTCTGTCGATACAAAGGCTACAACTTTGTAATGGGTTTGACAACTGCAGAATACATCGACTCACTTCAGACTTTTGAAATACAAGACAGTGACATATTTCTGGTCACTTATCCAAAATCAGGTCAGTCCACTCTTTTATGTCAACCTCGGGGAAGATTTGTTGTGAAAGTTCTTGAATGTGTTGCTCCTCACAGGAACTATCTGGGCTCAACAGATCATCATCTCCATCTGTGAGTTAGCTGGAGGTTTGAATGAATATCCCAACAATTTGGGGCAGATGCCGTGGCTGGAGTACACAGAGGGACGAGAGGACCATGCACTGAGACCCTCTCCACGACTTTTCACTTCCCACCTCACTCCTGTCCTAATGCCTCAGAGGCTGAAGGACAAGAGAGCAAAGGTTTGTTAGTTAGCAAAGGTTAGTTTGAATAGCTAGAATCTGTCCTAAATTAAAAATAAGATGTGTAAAAACCTCTGTGCCTCAGTGGTAAAGCAATTGTCCTACAACCAGAAGGTTTGTGGTTCGATTCCCGCTTTCCCCACAGTTCATACTGTTGTTGTGTCCTTGGGCAAGACACTTAACTCTCCTTGCCCCCAGCTTCTGTGGCACTGGTGTGTGAATGTGTAAGAATGTTTAGTGAATATATTTGGTGATGGTCGGAGAGTCTGTAGGCGTGGAATGGTTGCCACAGTCTGCCCCAGGGCAGCAATGACTACAGATGTAGCTTACCACCACCAGTGTATGACTGTGTAGTGAGTAAATAATGGATATGTAAAGCGTCTTGCGGCCCCTGAAGAGCACTATAATTTTTATATAATAATAATAATAATAATAATAATAATAATAATAATAATAATAATAATAATAATAATAATAATAATAAGTTTGTCCTGAGTTTCCTTTGTGATCCCAAATAAAAATGAAAGTCTCTATAATCCAAGGGCTAGATGCCAAAAATTCATAGTGTAGATATACACACCTATCAAACTGAGGTTTAATGAGCTTTGTGTGAATGGGGACAGCATCAACAACATATAAAAATGAACTATGAATGATTATGATAGTGTTTTACTGCACAAGTATGAAAAAAATCATTTTCAATATATGAATGTCCGAAAAAGTATAATTTTAAGTTCCACTACAGTGAGCATCTGAAGCACAGATGTCAAGTGACTGAAATACATAGAAAGTGTGTTTTATAAACTTGAACTGAAAATGTATCTAGTAACAACCCACTTTTAAATGTACTGATATTTGTTGTATGTTTTTTTTGGGTCAGATTATATATGTGATGAGAAATCCAAAAGACAACATTGTGTCATTTTACCACTTCAGCAATATCAGCAATTACATGGAATATTCCAAGAGCTTTGAGGACTTTTTGGAGCGATACTTGTCTGGAAATGGTGAGCAATAATCTATTTACATAGTCACATGATGTACAGTTTACAAGTTTACAAGTGAACTTATTATTGTACAGCAGGCAGAATATTGCACAGTGACTCTACAGAGGATTTACAGCACAGAGTTCAGAAGTTTGATGGCGACTGGCAAGAATGATTTCTTGTGTCTCTCGGTGGAGCAGCGAGGCAGTAACAGTAATCTATTGCTAAACGAGCTCTTGCAGCTGACCAGTACTTTGTGGAGCGGGTGGAAGGAAAAGTCTAGAATAGTCTGGATTTTGTAAACATCCTCCTCTTCGACACGACAGTCAGAGTCCACAACATGTCTGGCCTTTTTGATGATCTTGTTGAGTCTATTAGTGTCCCTCACGCGCAGACTGCTGCCCCAGCAGACCACAGCGTACATGATGGCACTGGCCACCATAGAGTCGTAGAACATCCTGAGCATAGTCCTGCAGATGTCAAAGGACCGCAACCGCCTCAGAAAGTAGAGACGGCTCTGGCCATTCTTGTAGACAGTGTCAACATTCTTGCCCCAGTCCAGTTTATTGTCCAAAAACACACCCCAAGTATTTGTACGTCCACACTGACCCCCTGGATAGAGATGGAGGTCACAGCAGCTCTCAAGTCCACCACCAGTTCCTTAGTCTTCATCACGTTGAGCTGAAGGTGGTTCTTCTCGCTCCAGGTGAGAAAGTTGTCCACAGCAGTCCTGTACTCCTTCTCGTCACCAACGCTGATGCATCCAATCACTGCAGAGTTGTCAGAGAACATCTGAAAGTGGCAGGACTCTGTGCAGTAGTTGAAGTCTGTTGTGTAGATGGTGAAGAGGAAAGGAGAGAGGACTGTCCCCTGCGGCGCCCCAGTTTTGCTGATAACAGTGTCAGACACACAGCACATACTGTGGACTGCCAGTAAGGTAATCCACAATCCAGAACACTAGGGGGGCATCCACCTGCATCATTGCCAGCATCTCAGCCGGCAGCACAGGCCATTTATTGTCAAACAATTGTGTTCTTTTTGAATCATAATGACAACAGAAAATACCCAGATGATCCTGATCAAAAGTTTACACACCCCAGTTCTTAATACTGTGTATTGCCACCTTTAACATCAATGACAGCTTGAAGTATTTTGTGATAGTTGGGAATGAGGCTGTTTATTTTCTCAGATGGTAAACTGCCCATTCTTCTTGGCAAAAAGAATTCTTGAGCTGTCTTGTGTGAACTGCAGTGTGGCTCAATAATATTAATGTCAGGAGACTGAAGCCAGTCCAGAACCTTCACTTTTTGCTGATGTAGCCAATGACAGGTTGACTTGGCTGGTTGAATTTTGCTTTGGATCGTTGTCATGTTGAAACGTCTAAGTACGCCCCAGGCGCAGCTTGCGGGCTGATGGGCGGAAATTTGCCTCCAGTATTTTCTGATAACATGCTGCATCTTTTTCTGTGCTTTTGTAGCTCATGCATCCAAAAACATCAGCGATCCACCTCCATGTTTCACAGTAGGAATGTTGTACCTTCTATCATAGGCCTTGTTGACTTCTCTCCAAATGTTACATGGTTGTAGCCAAAAAGTTATTTTTTTCTCTCATCACTCCAAAATGACTTTGTTCCAGAAGTTTTGAGGCATGTCTCTGATTTGTTTGGCGTATTGGAAGTGGGATGCTATGTGGCATTTGTGTAGTAATGACTATGCAGCACACCACCCTTTTTCAGAGAGTACTGTATTTCAGCTGAAGTTATTTGTGGGTTTTTCTTTGCATCCCGAACCATTTTCTCGGTAGTTGTGGCTGAAATCTTTGTTGGTCTACCTGACCCTGGTTTGGTTTTGACAGAATCCCTCATTATCCACTTCTTAATTAGAGTTGAACACTGCTGATTGACATTCTCATTTCCTTGGATATATTTTTATATCCCTTTCGTGTTTTATACAGTTCAATTACTTTTTCCCGTAGATTCTTTGAAGATTCTTTTGCTTTTCCAATGTCTCAGATTACAGAAATTTCAGTGCAACACTGGATGAAACTCACTGACCATATACACACACACTGATTACAAGCACAGATCACAGGTGAGGATGGTTACCTTTAGTACCATTTAAACCTGTTTGTGTCAACTTGTGTGAATGTTATCAGGCCAAAATCACCAGTGTATGTACACTTTTGATCAATGTCAATTAGGAAGTTTTTGTTGTCATTCTGATTTAAAGAGTAAACACAATTGTTTGACCAGAAATGGCTTCACTCAATCACTACAACTGAAAGAAAGTTTTTGTGTTATCATATATATATTCTCGGAAAAATGGCCCTAAAAAAAAAAAAAAAAAATCACAATTTCTGTCAGGGTATATGGACGTATGACCCCAACTGTAACTACTTAACAGAATTTTATGTGCAACTGCTGCAATGCACTTTGACACAGCTTTCTCAAACACTGCATGTACTTTGGTCTGTTTTGGCAAAACCCAAAAGCAAACAAAGAGACAAAAACAAAATATACACAAAAGTGTGTAGTGTTACTCAAACAGCTGGTAAATATTTCACCCAGTACTGCTGCCTAGTTTTTCTTTAACAAAGTCCAAGAATCAGATACAACAGGTCCACACTGACCCCAGAGCAGCCTGTTTCACATTATTACAGATTTGTTTGTGTTGTTGTTTGGTCATTAAAATGTTATATTTATTAAAAAAGATAGTAACCTGCTGACTATGTATAGTATCTAAACTTTTATCTCCCACTTATGGTAAATATGTGTATTATTTGGAACCTGACACGTTTACATATTTTGTGCAGTTATGCATCGACGCATGTCTCATTGTTTTCTAGTTTGGTTATTAATACGAGCCTTTGTGTCACACAGTAGTTTGTACATTGTCAAAAATGTTCCTTTTTAGACAACAGCACATTTTATTTCATCTTCAAGTTCCTTTTGTCCCTAATATTTTTGCCTCTTGTGCTACATATTTTATTTTCTAAACAATTCTGCAGGGATTTTTATTCTTGAGGACAGCAAACAGAAATAACAAATTTTATCTGCGCAGGTCGCGTTGGAGACTGGAAGAACACATTCACTGTTGCTCAGAGCAAAAGATTGGATCAAGTTCTTCAGGAGAGACTTGAAGACATAAATCTGAAGTTTATCTGGAAATAAAAGACCATCAACCACAAGAAAATGAACGAATAATAAAACAAGGATACACACTTAAATAAACAAGATGGGGTACTACCTTTTTTTTTTACAATAAATATATGCATCTATGATATATCAATGGTGATTGGTGGTTTTAAATTTGATAACCTGAAAGTAGTTTAGGGGTTAGTTGTGACCATTTTTCGTAGTTATGCTGTAGATCTAGTATCTGCTCCCTGCCTCTAGAGTGCAGTGTTGGGTATTGTTGTAAATTTAAACCTTGGAATTAAAGGGTTTGGGAAATGTGCAAAATTAGAGAGTCTTTTTTTACACTTGGTCAATTAATGAACAATACAAGATTAAATAAAATATTTTATTGATCTCTAGAATTTTAGAAAAAAACTCTCCTAAAAAAGTCTAATGTGTTTTGGATTATCTGAAATTGTCATCACAGAGTTTGTATTCATCCATCTGTACAAAGACCTACATGTTGGGTATGTAACAAAACAGCTGGACCTTCAATGCACATTTTGCTTTTCTGATTTTGGTTTTCATGGCCTCTTGTCTGTACATATACATATAATGAATATACAGTATACACACATAAAAAGTGTGTCTTTTGTTGTGTCTCTTAATCATTTTATTGAACTACAAAAATAGTCTTTTGAAAATACCTTTCCACAAATGAACTCCTCTTTCCTTCTGCTCTTGTGAAATCACTCGATGCTGCAGCTGGACCAACCCAGGCCCAAAAACCCCTGACCAGTACAGGCTGATCTGAGGGCTTTGAAGACAGGTCCTCGGATTTTTCATGATAGGTAGTTCATTTTTTATGATTTAGTTTTAATTTAGTTACATTTTTTTTTGTAATTATGGATGTTTTAAGTAAAAATTTTGAACAATTTACAGAAATAAGAGCTCGTTTTTCTCTGATAATAAACTGTTGACTTAGTTTTGCAGTGTGTTGATTTTAAATAGAATACAAAATATGACAACAGTGTTAGTCTTTGGCTGGAAAGACCTTTTGTTCGTTTGGATTAGAGGTTTTGAGAAATTGGATTTAGGTTACAAGGAATGCGTCTTAGCAAATGTGAAAAACTGTAAAGCAGCACCAGTTATTTTTTCAAATTTTCTGGGGATCCATAGTTTCTCCTTCTTTGTTGTCTCACGTCCCATGTTCATGTTTTAATTATGAAAGTCGTTAAAATTATGGAGTGGAAAAGCTGAACAATGAATGTACATCTCATTGTAAATCAGACACCACATTAACCAGTTTTATGTTCCATACGCTGTTACTGGTTGGATATAGATTCATAAATATGTAATAAACTATTGTACATTAATATTTGATTATGTACCAACCCGTTGATAGAAACCAAAAAGGCCCTTTGAGATAGAAAAATATGCCAGAAACAGAAGATATTCTTACAAAGGTTTATAGGTGTTGTAATTGTAAATGTGACCAAACAAACACTTGTCACAATATAATAATACTGTATGAACATATAGTCTGTGTAACAAGGCTAATAAAACACATTTGAGTTCAGTTTACATAATTTATGTTTACAGCTTTGACACAGGAGAGAATGAAGGTCCAAAGTCCATCAACTTCTGAACCTTTTCCTATAATTTACCCGGCATGATATACCTCATTTCAACATTTCAACATGGAAAAAAAAGGTTTGAGTAAAAGCATCTGGACTTAGTTTTCAAAAGTCGTTAAGGCTCAGAAGAGTCTTATCTTTGTTGTTCTAAGGTGAGGCTCTTTTGTTTTAGGTTTAAGAACACTGTTGTAAATACTAACCTAAAACAACAGTGTTCTTAGACCTAAAACAAAAAGAGCCTCACCTTAGAACAACAAACACAACACCTGATTGTGACAGTAACTATGACAGTAACGACCCT
This sequence comes from Neodontobutis hainanensis, assembly GCA_024349245.1. Lineage (NCBI taxonomy): Eukaryota > Metazoa > Chordata > Actinopteri > Gobiiformes > Odontobutidae > Neodontobutis > Neodontobutis hainanensis. The sequence continues at coordinate 3,946,147 of JALDNG010000086.1, read as the reverse complement.
GCACCTGAATGGAGCAGTGTCACCAACAACTCTTCTGAGCCTTAGACCTAAAACAAAAAGAGCCTCACCTTAGAACAACAAACACAACACCTGATTGTGACAGTAACTATGACAGTAACGACCCTGCACCTGAATGGAGCAGTGTCACCAACAACTCTTCTGAGCCTTAGACCTAAAACAAAAAGAGCCTCACCTTAGAACAACAAACACAACACCTGATTGTGACAGTAACTATGACAGTAACGACCCTGCACCTGAATGGAGCAGTGTCACCAACAACTCTTCTGAGCCTTAACGACTCTCACATTTGGAGTCACACCTCCCTTTTGGCACACGGTAAGAACAGAACAACCGGTTCCATCAGCTTTGGTTTCAGGGGAAACTCCTCCCTCTAGAGATATAAACTCAGACTTGATAAAGTCTCTTGGAATAGAGACGAAATGTCTTCACCTTGAAAAGTCAGTCCAGATGCTTTTACTCAAATCTTTTGACATTTTCTTCACAGACATTTCAACATGGAGCCAAAGACAAATCGGTTCTGGAAACACAAGGACTACAACTTTCCTTACGTTTGGGCAACAGTAGAGCACATTGATTCACTCCAGAAGTTAGAAGTACGAGACAGTGACATATATCTGGTGACTTATCCCAAATCAGGTCAGTTTTTACATTAATAACGTTATACACAGTTACATCGAGCTTTGGACGGCAGTATCAGAATCTTTGACCACCTCAGATACTGCCACTTGAATACCTTTTCTAAATCTGTTAGTGCCGTGTTTTTTCAGGGAACCCATATTATAAATGCAAAAAATAAAAACACACACAGCTTTCTGGTCTGTTGTTTTTATTTTTTTTTGCCATTTTCTAGTCTATGTCTCGGTCAGAACAAGTCATGAATAAAACTGAAAAAATAAACACAGAACGTGGAAAAAAGTGCGTGGTTTAGAAATGTTAAGAACTTTGATCTGTGCTCCGTGTTGGTGAGGGCTCTAGGTGGGATTTGTTTATTCACTGGGTTTGCTCCAGCTGATATTTGACATACAAAGAGTGACTGCCTGACACATACCATTTACTATGTGCAGTTAAAGAGGTAAAGTTTGGTTTTACACAGGCACTATCTGGACTCAGCAGATCATCATCTCTATCTGTGAATTAGCCGGAGGTCTTCATAAATATGGCAACAATATGGAGCACATGCCGTGGTTGGAGTACAATCTAAGAGAAGAAGAATATTCACAGCGGCCCTCCCCGCGACTGTTCACCTCTCACCTCACTCCGGTCTTAATGCCTCCAGGACTGAAAGAAAAGAAAGCAAAGGTTGGTAAATTTATGGACATAGGCCACAGAAGAATAAAACAGAACAGAAACAGAAACCCATTCACTTTCTTACCAAAGTGAAGTGTGTCTGGAACCCCTCCCATTAAATCAAACATCCACTGAATTAAATAACAGCTTATATAAAGTAGGGTGGGCTTTATACCATGACTCTTTTTTTCTGATTTATGTACGTTTTATTTTAGTTATTTTTATACTTGTATTTTACCAGGAAAGCCCCTTTAGACAAAACCTTTTTTGCCCAGGTCCTGAACAGAAGCAGTTCTGCATATGTTAGTCCTGCCCCTCTTGATTTTTGATTGGTTGGAAGTCAATCTGGTCTTTAAATGGAAAACAACAAGTAACGGTACTCTAATTTTCCTTGGTTAGCAATAAGCAAACACCAATATAAAACATTAACGCACACTTTTTATGCTTGCTTTATTTGTAAAGCAGTAACAAGAAGTCAATAACGTCTTTACAATAACTTGATTTACAGTGGCATATTATCCTGTCTCACTTATTAGAAGCTTTTAAGGATATATTTATATGTTTTTCAACAAAATAAAATAAATCAATTCAAATGCATTTGCTTTACACAAAATACCAAAAATGATGTTATAAATTCATAACACTGTTTTGATCTTCTTCAACAGTGTTGTAGTTAGCTCGCTGATCTGGCTCGAGGATGTTTCAGCCCATGACATGTCTGTTTCAGAACACATTCTTTTTCAGCCCTTAAGTCAACACGGCATCATTTTACTTGTTTTTCCTTTTTGTCACACTCACTTCTCATTCCATTCAACTTCTCTGTTCCCTAAACTAGTGAATGACAGCATCGTCGCCAGTACAAATCAAAAGAGTGAGTGTTACAGATGTGCACGGGTCACATGATAGACTACACGAGAGAAATAACAGGTTAATAGGTAGTAAAGTTTTACAGTTTTACTCCCGGAGGGATAAAGTTGAGAGAGCGTACAGTTAGAATTAAGAAGCTGTAAAAATTATTGATGTCAGTCCAATTGCGTTCAAAGGTCCTTTTATTTGTCATCCATTTGTTGGAAAATTTTAATTGACAGAGACTAGAATAATTATTTATATACAGTAGATCAAGAATTAAGTTGGTGGCCCAGACTATGTTTTGATTTAAATGAACAATAACAGCTTTGGTTAATGACAAATCAACAATTACCTCCCATTTAAATAATAAAAAAGCCTTCTTGCTGTGTGACAGAAGTGGTTTTAAAGTGGTACAATCTTAATCTTTAGAGGGGGCTGGAACCTTTCCCAGCTGCTTTAGGTGTGAGGCAGGGTACAGCCAGAAAATCACTAGACATACACCAACAGACCATTCAGACTCACATTCATTCACCAAACCACAGCAGCCGACAGAGAAGACACTCAGAGGTTTATAATAAATTGTCTTTTTTGTCATGTGATGTCTTTCACAGATTATTTATGTGACAAGAAACCCAAAGGACAACGTTGTCTCCTATTACAACTTCAGCCTTGACTACCCCAAAAATGCTCCTGAGAATTTCCAAGAATTTTTAGATCTATATTTGGCGGGAAATGGTGAGACTTTTTCTATTACACCTTTTCAGAAAAAACACTGTGTGTAGGTATCTGTTTAAAAAGCTTAGTTTTAGAATTTTTGTCTTTAAGCTCCGGCCTCTGAACCCAGAACAATGTTTCATTAGGTAAGAAGACTGCAGTAACCTTCTACGTATACCCTCAAACCTATTTTTATATAAATACTGCAACTTTACAAAGGCCATGATCATATTTATGACCATGTAACTTTCACAAATTAACTGTTGACCCAGAAATATATAGTGTCAAAGTCATTAAAAAACATGACTTCTGTGACATTCAGGCCAATATAATGATAAAACAAAAAAATACAAATTCTGCATGAACAAGATGGTCCTGTCTGGATGGAAAAAACATATCTGCTCTGTTGAGGTTGGCTGCAAGGGTTTTGTTGGAAAAGCCACCCAGACCTTTGGAGAGACAGGGCATGTAAACAAAGGAAAGGACTTAGGGAGCTAGTCGAAGAGGCTGAGAAAGGTAGTTTCTGGTCGTGGCTCAGAAGAAATGATAAGGAGTGGGGGAAACCTGGATCTTGAGGCCGGCCCCACCCTCTAGAGATGTTAGGGTAAGAACATCTGTGAAGGGTGGCTCTCAGCTCATGAGTCTGTGGCTGGACTCTTTCTTTGGCACTGACGGAAATGTCTTGCAGGAAACCTGTGCTTTTATTAGGGCTCTAAATATATGAGCATTTAGGCTACATCAGCTCAAAGCTATAAGCCATGTCACTGGATATTATGTTATCCTGGGACTATACAGAACAACCAAATGACAACCACACAGAGGACAGCATGTCCTGAAAAAAAATAAAACCTCTGCTTGAATAAAATGGGAATGTGTGATATTGCGGCTTCTGTTGCCTTGGTGAGCGTGCATCTGTATAATTTGTGGTTGTCTGACACTAAACATTTTCACTCAGAGTCCTTTAGAGGCTAGCCTGGTTCTACCAGACTCTCGTACATTTCATTTGTACAGAGAGTCTGGCCTCGCTCCATTGACAAGCGTTTACTTCCTTGTATGCGGGAACTCTGTTGAAGTTTAAAACTATTGGATCTGCCCAGAGTCACAGGATCTGCCATAGCCAATCGCTAACGTGTGGTCGTGACGTATGTCATGCGCCGAAACTGACCGGAAACAACAAGTCACTCCCTCTGTTCGCTGATTGGTCCTACAAAAAATTGATTTCTGGAAACCTAAGAATATACAGCGATCCCAGACTAAGTACTAAAGCGAAATGAAATTGAGCGGAAGTACGTAGGAGGGCGGAGCCAGGCTATTTAGAGGCCTCCACAATTCTGAAATGTGACATTGTGGTACATAAAAAACTTAAAATGACCTAAACAAGGAAAACAGTTAATCACTTATTCTAATAGGCTTTTCCATTTCCAAACTTCAATTTTGATTTGTATTATTATTTTGCTGTTATTTTTTAAATAAACTAAAGAGTGGGTGAGCAAGGTGGGAAGAAGTTTAAGTCCTGCAGTTGTGTCCTTTGATAGGCTGCATTATTGAATAAGGAAACACTACACTATGGCATTAGTGAAGCTTTCCAAGTAAAATAGATAATTAAAAAGTATTTTCTTGCAGTTGTTGGATGTTCTTGGTTTGATCACATCCGTTTGTGGCACTCAGTCAAAGATCAGTACAACATCCTCTTTCTCACATATGAAGACATGATACTGGTGAGAACATATAAGAGGCAAAAATGAGCTTTTTGTCTTTTTTCTATCAGTCTGTTGTTTATTTTATTTCTGTTCACCTGGTAGGACCTGAAGGGAGCCGTGACTAAAATCTGCGGTTTTTTGGAGAAGGAGCTCAGTGATGAGGACATTGAGAAAGTCGTTGAAAAATCCAAATTCAAGACAATGATAAACGACTCAAAAGCCAACTACAAGTTTTATGATGAGCATAACTTTAGGGGAAAATTCATGCGTAAAGGTAACATGCACTTAATTTTTACATGAAGTTATACATAACAATCCACGCTGGCATCAAAATATTTTTGTCTTTACAGGTCACATTGGAGACTGGAAGAACACAATCACTGTTGCTCAGAACGAAAGACTGGACCAAGTTCTTCAGGAGAGACTTGGAGACATGAATCTGAAGTTTATCTGGGAATAAAAGAGTAGGCAGTAGTGAATATACAAGTCTATTAACCCTTGTGTTGTTAGAGTTACAATGTAGGTCTTTGGTCACTTAAAGTAAATATTTTGGGTCCTATGTTTAGCACTATCCATTCCAATGCACTTATACCGAATTAGCTTTTATTTTATTATTATAAAATAGACAGTTTTATGAAATATAATACATTCCAAAAGGGAATGGGTTGAAGTGTTGACTCCCAGTATTTAATTCCAGCTTCCCTTAACAATTTATTATCATTAAATCAAATAGCAAACCAAACTTTCACCAGTGTTTCTACAGAAAAACAAAGATTCATGTTAATAATTTATAAATTCAAAAACAAAAAAGAGAAAAAGAAAAGAAAATGTATTGATCACATCCATTATTAAATATATCCGTTATGTCTTTTTTAAAACCTCTTCTGGATGTTTAATGGTAATGTTTTTTTTGTTTGCTTTGTAAATTATTTGAATGATGCTGGAATGAACTTAATCGGGAATTTTAGGGAACCTTTAATTTGACATTTAAATTAAATAATTTAGGCCCAAGTACTGAGCCCTGGGGTACTCCCCAGTTGAGGTCACACATATCTGATGATTTTATATAATTTATTTGTACATATTGTTTTATATTTTCCAAGTTTTCCAACGCTTTTGATCCACTAATGGGCTTTTCATTTTTGTAAGTTTGTGTACAAAACATGATGATTTATGATTTTAGTTTTCCAAATTGCACTGGGACTATTGGGTCGAGTACTCAGTGAAAATGGTGAAAGATGAATGTGGATGCCTTTTTTTGAAAAGATCTCTATTTAAAAATGAGAGCAAAAAGTTACACTGGTGATCCATTGGTTTCATTTCTAACAGCAAAAATACACGTTTCTGCTTTCCATATAGTCTAAAATTAGATTCATCACGGGTTGACATGATATTGTATAAATGAGCTCCAATCAGATTCATTAATAATTTATTAGCTTCAGGAAGTGTCCGTGCCATGTCCCATGCAGTAAAATGTGCACGCTAAGGATTTTACCTTGTCTTGTTCTTGACTATTAAGTGTCATAACTCTGTTTTCCATCTTTGATCACTGATGTGGAGTGAAGAGGCTAATCAATAAAGAAAAAGAATCACTGTTGCAGTTTTGTGTTGGTCAATACCTCTTAGTGTAATGTGTTAGGAAAGTCAAGAGGCGCAATAAATAAGACCACAAGCAGTTTATTTTAATTCACATGCGTAAATATTAATTCTTTGTAGCACATTTTGAAAGCTTCGTGCGAGAAAACACACGCTCATGAATGTCCTCTGCTTCGTGTGAGGACAGGTCTGCTCACTCGTACAGAGACTTGATTTCATAAATGCAACACATTATAGTTTGTATATACACAGCATAAAGGCAAAAAAAAGTGTGCAGTGTCCTATGCAGTGTTATTTAATTTTAAATGTCAAAAGGGTTTTGTGGTTCCCGGTGGTTTTTTTTAATGTGGAAAATGGGTCCAAAGGTTGCCAACCCCTGTTCTAGAGGCACTGGCCAACGTGGGATTGGTCACTTTCCAGAAGACCAATGACCTCTTCAGTCTTATCAGGGCAGACGCTAAAGAAGCAGCAGGTGCAGAGCAAGTGGTAAGTTAGTGGCTTTCCCAGTGTTTACTCACTAAAGTAGTTTTATTGTGGTTACCGCTTGAGCGAGTGCACATGCTCCTACATATATCCATTAGAGGTGACCAACTAGACACTTTTTAAGCAACAATTAGCTAAGCAGGTAACTGATAAATGCTAGCATCAGTAGCCAAGTCCCTTCTGTTTGTATCTGTGGTTAATATATAATATTTTAGTAGACTGATAGATTGTTTAGTGCCATTGAACATTACTTAATATTACAAGTAAATGCACACTTCACTGACTTTACTGTTTAAACATTGCCCTTCTGGAGTGTTTAATTAAAGTTTTTTGTCTTTTTCAGTTCACTCATCCTTGTGGCCTCCACAGAACAACAACGTGTGTTCACAGGAGGGACAGTGCCTCTGGGAGTCCCGCCTTTTTTCGTTATTTTGACACCATACTTTGGGCAGTAGTGTAGTTTAAGTCATACACAGGTATATGACATATGTCCACTAAGAAGGCCACTGGATTTCTGTTTAACTACAAAATGTACATTGATGCGTAACTGTAGTAAATACGAAAGTCAAAACCGTTTAACATAGGTCCAGTCCATATTATTATTATTATTATTATTATTATTATTATTATTATTATTATTATTATTATTATTATTATTATTATCCATCCATCCATCCATCTTCTACCGCTTATCCGGGGCCAGGTCGCGGGGGCAGCAGTCTAAGCAGAGAAGCCCAGACTTCCCTCTCCCCAGACACTTCCTCCAGCTCTTCCGGGGGGATACCGAGGCGTTCCCAGGCCAGCCGAGAGACATAGTCCCTCCAGCGTGTCCTAGGTCTTCCCTGGGGTCTCCTCCCGGTGGGACATGCCCGGAACACCTCCCTAGGGAGGCGTCCGGGAGGCATCCGAAACAGATGCCTGAGCCACCTCAGCTGGCTCCTCTCGATGTGAAGGAGCAGCGGCTCTACTTTGAGCTCCTCCCGAGTGACCGAGCTCCTCACCCTATCTCTAAGGGAGCGCCCCGCCACTCTGCGGAGAAAGCTCATTTCGGCCGCCTGTATCCGGGATCTTGTTCTTTCTGTCATGACCCAAAGCTCATGACCACAGGTGAGAGTAGGAACGTAGATCGACTGGTAAATCGAGAGCTTTGCCTTACAGCTCAGCTCCTTCTTCACCACAACAGACCGGTACATTGACCGCATCACTGCAGAAGCTGCACCGATCCGTCTGTCGATCTCACGCTCCTTCCTTCCCTCACTCATAAACAAGACCCCGAGATACTTAAACTCCTCCACTTGAGGCAGGAGCTCTCCACCAACCTGGAGGGGGCAAGCCACCCTTTTCCGACTGAGAACCATGGTCTCAGACTTGGAGGTGCTGATCCTCATCCCAGCCGCTTCACACTCGGCTGCAAACCGCCCCAGTGAACATTGAAGGTCCTGGCTTGATGGAGCCAACAGGACAACATCATCTGCAAAAAGCAGAGACGAGATCCTGTGGTCCCCAAACCAGACTCCCTCCGGCCCCTGGCTGCGCCTAGAAATCCTGTCCATAAAGATAATGAACAGGACCGGTGAAAAATTGCAGCCCTGCTGGAGTCCAACATTCACCGGGAACAGGTTTGACTTACTGCCGGCAATGCGAACCAAGCTCCTGCTCCGGTCGTACAGGGACCGGACAGCCCTTAGCAAAGGGCCCCGGACCCCATACTCCCAGAGCACCCCCCACAGGGCACCACGAGGGACACAGTCGAATGCCTTCTCCAGATCCACAAAGCACATGTGGACTGGTTGGGCAAACTCCCATAAACCCTCCAGCACCCTGGAGAGGGTATAGAGCTGGTCCAGTGTTCCACGACCGGGACGAAAACTGCATTGTTCCTCCTGGATCTGAGGTTCGACTATCGGCCGCATTCTCCTCTCCAGTACCCTGGCATAGACTTTCCCGGGGAGGCTGAGGGGTGTGATCCCTCTGTAGTTGGAACACACCCTCCGGTCCCCCTTCTTTAAAAGAGGGACCACCACCCCGGTCTGCCAGTCCAGAGGTACTGTCCCCAAACGCCACGCGATGTTGCAGAGGTGTGTCAACCAAGACAGCCCCACAACATCCAGAGACTTGAGGTACTCAGGGCGTATCTCATCCACCCCCGGTGCCTTGCCACCGAGGAGCTTCCCAACTACCTCAGTGACTTCAGCCTGAGTGATGGACGAGTCCACCTCTGAGCCCTCGGCCTCTGCTTCATCAGTGGAAGACGTGACTCTGGGGTTGAGGAGATCCTCGAAGTATTCCTTCCACCGTCCAACAATATCCCCAGTTGAGGTCAGCAGATTCCCACCTCCACTGTAAACAGTGTTGGCAGGACACTGCTTCTCCCTCCTGAGGCGTCGGACGGTTTGCCAGAATTTCTTCGAGGCCGACCAGTCTTTTTCCATGGCCTCACCGAACTCCTCCCAGACCCGAGTTTTTGCCTCCACAACCACCTGTGCTGCAGCCCGCTTGGCCTGCCGGTACCTATCAGCTACCTCAGGAGTCCCACAAGCCAACCAGGCTCGATAGGTCTCCTTCCTCAGCTTGATGGCATCCCTTACTTCCGGTGTCCACCACTGGGTTCGGGGATTGCCGCCACGACAGGCACCGGAGACTTCGAGTGGCCACAGTTTCGAGTGGCTGCGTCGACAATGGAGGTGGAGAACATGGTCCACTCGGACTCAATGTCTCCAGTCTCCCTCGGAATCTGGTCGAAGCTCTGTTGGAGGTGGGAGTTGAAGCTCTCTCTGACAGGGGACTCGGCCAAACGTTCCCAACAGACCCTCACAGTACGTTTGGGTCTGCCAAGTCTGTCCCGCCTTCTCCCCCGCCATTGGATCCAACTCACCACCAGGTGGTGATCAGTTGACAGCTCCACCCCTCTCTTCACCCGAGTGTCCAAGACATACGATCGAAGGTCAGATGAAACAACTACAAAGTCGATCATCGACCTCCGGCCTAGGGTGTCCTGGTGCCACGTGCACTGATGGACACCCTTATGCTTGAACATGGTGTTTGTTATGGACAAACTGTTGCTAGCACAGAAGTCCAATAACAGAACACCACTCGGGTTCAGATCAGGGGGGCCGTTCCTCCCAATCACGCCCCTCCAGGTGTCACTACTCGCTACCCACGTGAGCGTTGAAGTCCCCCAGTAGAACGATGGAGTCCCTGGTTGGAGCACTTTCCAGCACCCCTCCCAGAGACTCCAAGAAGGCCGGGTACTCTACACTGCCATTTGGCCCATAAGCACAAACAACAGTGAGAGACCTATCCCCAACCCGAAGGCGCAGGGAAGCGACCCTCTCGTTCACCGGGGTGAACTCCAACACATGGCGGCTGAGCCGGGAGGCAATGAGCAAACCCACACCAGCCCGCCTCCTCTCACCGCAGGCAACTCCAGAATAGTGGAGAGTCCAGCCTCTCTCGAGGATTTGGGTTCCAGAGCCCAAGCTGTGCGTGGAGGTGAGCCCGACTATCTCTAGTCGGTATCTCTCAACCTCCCGCACAAGCTCAGGCTCCTTACCCGCCAGCGAGGTGACATTCCATGTCCCTAGAGCTAGATTCTGTGTCCGGGGATTGGGTCGCAGAGGCTCCCGCCTTCAACTGCCACCCAATCCACATTGCACCGGCCCCTTACGGTTCCTACTGCAGGTGGTGGGCCCACGGGAGGTCGGTCCCACGTCGCTCTTTCGGGCTGAGCCCGGCCGGGCCCCGTGGGGAAAGACCATAAAACGTCCATAAAGGGTTCTGAACCGCTCTTGCCTTGGGAGACCCTACCAGGGGCATAAAGCCCCCGACAACATAGCTACTAAGATCATCAAACCCCTCCACCACGATAAGGTGGCGGTTCAAGAAGGAGTATTATTATTATTATTATTATTATTATTATATCACCAGCAGTGAATGAACTTTTCCAGTGCGACCCGCAAAGACAACAAAAGCCTGTTGTTCGATTTGTCACATCTTAAAGTCACACGGATGTGATTAAACCAAGATCTAACAACTGCAAGAACAAGTTACAGACTTTGTAATAATTTATTCTTGGTTGGAAAGTTACCCGATTGCTTTAGCCCACTATTCCTTATTCAGTGATGCAGCTAATCAAGGCAACATCTGCATGAATTAAGTTCTTAAGCTTGTGTGTAATTGTTGAAGCTGAGTTTGGGTTCAGTTGAAAGTAAGTGACAGATGTGCTACAGATACAGTCTGTGTTTAATTTCTGTAAAAGGATTAAGCAGAAAACAATAAATTAAATGGATGAATGCTTGACTTAAAATATAATAAATAATTTAAGACTGAAGAAAGTCTGGTATGCAACATCGACATATCACTTTGAGAAAAAGGCTTCCAGGAAACTGATTGATACTTGGTGTTTTTATAATAAGATCCAAAGTTCAGGTTACTGTACTTTAAGGGCCAAGAGAACTTTTATCTGCGTCATTTTAAGGAACATGGAGCGGATCACGGAGCACATGTGCCGATACAAAGACTACAACTTCCCTGTTGGTTTGACGACGGCTGACTACCTGGATTCACTCCAGAGCTTTGAGATTCGAGACAGTGACATATTTCTGGTCACTTATCCTAAATCAGGTCAGTTATATAATTTTTTTAGTGTAATCACATTGATAAATGATTTAACAGAGGTTTCATCACACAGGTACAATATGGAGTCAGCAGATTATAATCTCCATCTGTGAGTTAGATGGAGCTCTGAATGAATATGCACACAACATGGAGACAATGCCATGGATCGAGTACAGGTTGGGCCCAGAGGACTACTCCCTGCGTCCCTCCCCTCGACTGTTCACCTCTCACCTCACTCCGGTCTTCATGCCACCAGGTTTAAAGAACAAGAAAGCAAAGGTTTGTATTTTTTATAGAGGCAAATTAAAGCTATAGAGCAATTAACAAACACAGTAGCCTTCAATATAAACAAAGATTCTATTGTCTGTGAAGGTTCTCATCCATGTTTTTTTCATTTGGGCTTGACATCTTTGCAAGATTATCTCATAGAACTAAAAGATAATCTAACCCATTAATTGCTGAAAGTGTGATTTAAGTCATTATTTTGAATAATTAAGTCACGAGAAGGCTGCTGAATCATTGACTAGTCATTGATTCATAAACACGTCAAACGTGCCAAAACCACTGGCAGAGTTTTCAGCTGAAATCTGGTTTGGTTTTATTAAATGTGAACTCCACGTGGATCACACACATCTCACTAGGCCACAAAACAGGTAGAACATTTTAAGGTTCACCTAAAAAGCATTTAGCTTGATGGGGTAAAGAGTGGGAAACAAGCAGACTAACCTGACCAGGTACAACTGCTGACCAGGTACAACTGCTCCTCAGAAGCATCTGGAGGGCTCATGTTGAAGTGTTTAGGGCAGATAGTTTAAAAGAATACCTGGAGGTGATTGGCTTTATCAACCACAGATTTATCCAATCACCACAACGCCATGTTGTTTAGGTTCGTAAAGGTAAAAGGTTGCTACGTCTTCAAACCTCTAAAACACCCAGACCTGTCAGAGCTGCCACACCATTGGATTCAGAACTTGAAAACTCTGCTTGGAGCAGTTCAAGATGGAATTGCAGTGCAAGGTTACCATCTAAAGATTTTAATCTAATGTATCTTTGTAAAAAGGCCTGAACAAAACAATAGATCTGAACAAAACACTTCGTCTTGATTTGAGTTCCTCAAACATTCAACAAAGCAAACATTAAATATTCTTTGAGTTTCTTGCTGCACCTGTGTAGCTGTCAACACATCTTTTGAATCCCAGTCACCCAGGACTAGTCCAACTTGAGTCATCATTTCCTCACACAGGCATCGACAGAGTCTAAATCAAGTTATTGTAATGTTTTTGTCAGATCATTTATGTGATGAGAAACCCAAAGGACAACATTATCTCTTACTTCCACTTCAGCCACGTCTACCTGGAGTTGGACACTCCCAAGAATTTTGAGGATTTTTTGGAGAAGTATTTGGCTGGAGACGGTGAGACACTTCACTTTCAGAAATATGTTCCTAATGTTACGTATTTACAGGGCTCACATTTTTGCAGTTGAATCATCCTCTTGGTTTGATCACATTCGAGTTTGGCATTCAGCCCGAGACCAGTACAACATCCTCTTTCTGACGTACGAGGAGATGATCCTGGTGACAACTGTTTTAAAACTCTTCAAACTTCATTATAAAGACACCAAAATGAACTTTTTAAAACTACATGTGTAATTGTTTTTCTGTAGGACCTAAAGGGGGCAGTGACTAAAATCTGCAGATTCTTGGGGAAAACCCTCAGTGATGCAGATGTTGAGAAAGTTGTACAAAAATCTACATTTGCCACAATGAAGAAAAACTCGAAAGCCAACTATAAGTTTTTACCGGAGAAATCGCTTGATGGAGACTTCATGCGCAAAGGTAACACTGGCTGTACCCAAAAATCACACCGTAATAATAAAACGAGACCCACTTTGTGCTAGAGTTCATAAAGGCAGTATAGACAATTGAAGTAAAAGAAAATTGAAAATTGACTAGCATGTAAAGTCATTTTTCTTTTTACATATTTTTATTTCAGTGGACATTTTTAGATAGATTGAAAAGCATTTCAGATGAAGTTTTATCTGCACACATTGGTACTTTTCCCTGTAAAAAAAATTATTCAAATGAACTAATTCTTTTGTCTAGAATAAGAAAACAACAATCAGGCCTTGCTCGTTTGACTTTAATAGTCTAATGTCGAGGCAGGCAGCTAACACACGTTTTCATGAGCATTAATGCTCAATAGTGGCAGTAGCTCAGTGGTAGAACAGTCGTCTTTCAACCGACAGGTAGGTGGTTCGATTCCCGCTCTCCCCACAGTTCATACTGTCATTGTGTCCTTGGGCAAGACACTTAACCCACCTTGCCTGCAGTGGCTGTAACACTGGTAATTACTGTAGAACAATGCAAGTCACTTTGGATAAAAGTGTCAGCTAAATGAATAAATGTAAATGTACTAGTAAGGTTTAAGACATTGTGCATTTTACAAATATGAGGCATAATAACTAGACACTTGTCTTTACAGGTTGCATTGGAGACTGGAAGAACACATTCACTGTTGCTCAGAGCGAAAGAGTGGATCGAGTTCTTCAGGAGAGACTTGGAGACTTAAATCTAAAGTTTATCTGGGAATAAGGTCATCTGCTGTAAATGACTGAATTATTCATCATGTGACTGTAACAGTAGAAAACACTAATCATAAAGCAACAGAGACTAAGGAGCACCTGTTGAGGACATTAGGAGGAAGAGTTAAGGACTTAGTCATTTTACAATTTGAGATACTGTTTTTAATGAACATTTTTCTTCCAAAATTACTTAAATTTAAAGCATTTATTTAAAGGAATAAGGATTGATAATAAAAATCTTAAAATTGTAGACAATGCCCTAAACTGTGGCATTGAAGACAACTGTTTACTGTAACAAAGAAGTTATGCTCCTCATAGACCCCAATTAAAATAGATCCCTTAATTATGCTTAATATTTCTTCAAAAATATGTTTTGAATACTCATTTATTTTAATTGTATAATAGTCTGAATTTATCTTTTGGCCCATGTTATTGCACTGTTTTTAATTCCACTGAATGAACAATGCTTTAATAAAGTTGATTAGAAATAAGGCTCACGATGCTTCAAATGCTTGCAAGTACAAAAGAAAACACTCGACATCAAGCCAATATCTCCTCTTTATTCATGTGGAAGGAATTCAATTGTGAGAGGCCATTTTGGTCACAGGAGCACCTCCACGTCAGTTCTCTTCATCTGAAAGAAATCAGTTAAACAACAAATGTTGTGACCCCACTCACTTTATCCCTAATTTACAGTTAATATTTTAGTTCGGATATCATTTAAAACAACCTTTTCAGCTTTTCTGACGTTAAATATTCGTCATGAAATAAGAAAATACCTTCTTCCTCCTCGTCCTCTTCATCCTCTTCTTCCTCCTCCTCTTCGTCGGAGCTGAAGGTGCCGTCGGGCAGGCTGTACACCCGGATCACTTGCTGTTGAGGCAGAACAGAGGCATTAGTCTTAACTTTAATTATATCTGTGAAGAAGAATGGCTGAGGAAAAGAGGCCTTAAACTGAACTTATCAATTACGTCTAAAAAATTATTTTAGATTAATTGAATTGCAAATATGCTCTACAATTAAATCCAAGAGGCATTTCCTTACAACAGATCATATTTTGTATTTGTGCACTTTGATTTAAATTAAAATCTGTGGCTGTGTAAGTAGCTACCATTGCTTCCACTAAATAGTTTTACACTGCATTTGGTTCTCTAAAAGGTTGTTCTCACTCACAGAGACCTACTAGAGCAAGGTTGTTTTTAATGAACGATAAAGTGAGAGCTCACCTTGTTGGGATCTTTGAGGATGAGGTACTTGCCCTCGTCCAGTTTGCGGCAGATGTCGATGACGCAGCGCAGGATTCCCCAGGCGTTCTCCATGCTCAGGTTGATCTGGCTGGCGAACTCATTGGGCTTAAACTGCTGAGTGCCAAGGATCACGTGACGTGCCGAGTCCTTTGCGTGGTAACGGGACACATACCTGAGGAGCAGGATTAACTCAAGGTTAAAAGACTCAAATTGGAATTGTTGGCAGCACAGTTCAAACTGACAGTAAAGAGGAGTGGACTATGGAAGCAGTGGCTAGTTTGGGCAGAGGTGGAATTTGGTTCATTGATTTCCAGTCAGAAGAGAAAAGGAAAAAAAACAACTCAATATATTTTTCCCACAATTAGGCACAAGATTTCAAGATGAACGTCAAAATATGTTATAGGATCTTATCCTTACAAACTTTCTGATAACCTTATTGTTTAATAAATGTACTCTCCAGAATGAAAGCAACTGCAAATGTTTTCAGCAGCATTTTATGAACAAGTTACTTTCTGTACATGAGAGAGCGAGCTTTTTTCAGCTCCGCCTTCAATCAAAAGGTTAAACCCTTCTTCAGCCACAGTGACCTGGAGAAAACTATCCATGCTTTAGTAAGCTCTTGAATAGATTACTGTGATGCACTCTGTGTGAACGTTAACCTAACTAGTCTTCACCGTTTACACTTTAGTCTCCACTCGTGCAAAAAGCTGCTGCCCGCTCCTTAGTGGCTCTGTGGCACTGCATTGTTTTTATTGTGAAGTTTTAAAACCTAAATCGTAATTAATTTTATCTATTTTCTAATGTTGTACAGCACTTTGGTCAATCTGTGGTTGTAAGGGGCTATATAAATGATTGATTGTACATACATACTACCAAAAAAAAAAACATTTTCCCGCTGTAAAGTAAAAGGGTGGACACTAGCAGAGAGACTGTACTAAAAAGTTTTTTTCCATAACTGTCTCTGTCCTGGCTTTGTGAGCAGTGGCTTACCACAGAACAGTTTTACTTCAGTGGCCCATGTCCAGGATATTACTTGCTGTGAGAAACAGATTTTTGACACTCAAGCTAAACACTTTCTGTACTATATTGCCAGAAAATTAGTTTATAAAACCCTACACAGACCCATGATACACAATAGTGACACAGGTGGGTCCTCACCCCAGTTTGAGGTACTCAGATCCGGCCAGCATGGCGCAGCAGGTCCAGCGAGCCAGTTTGTAGCTGTTGTTCTTCAGCTCAGTGGCTAGGACGGCTCCTCTCTGAGAGTCCAGCTTCTGACGCCAGTCCACTCCGTTACAATGCTGACCGACAAACAGAAGAGACATTACACAAAAGGAAAAAAGAAACTAAACAAGCCTAACCAAAAATGGATCCATACCTAAAGATTAAGATACACAGATTTAACAAAACAAATTTAAGGATTCCATTAGCTAAACATTAAGAACTGCATCTTAACAATTTGGCCCGTTTCTCATGTCATTTTCAAGAGATCCAGGTTTACTACACATTTTTTAATTCACAAGGGATTAATGTAGCTATCATCTAAAAATTCTAATATTTATAGACAAAATACTGAAAAGTTTAACAAACTAAGACTTAATATAATAATATACAAAATTATTCTTCATATTCCCAGACATCCCAGAATGTGTGTGAACCCTGCTTTATCCTGCGCTGCCTCGTCTTACCCTAGAGTCCCACTCGTTCAGGGTCTTAATGTTAATAAAAGACACTTCCCCATTGGCACCAGTCATTACTCCATCGTGTTCACAGCGAACAATCAGATCAATGTCCTCCCCAAGCTTCCAGTGACGGTACCTGAACAAAGTGTGGTTAGTGAGCCATATTCTCCAGACATTGTCATTGCATCATGATAAAGCTTAATTATACTCATGTCTCTGCACTTCATTACCTGTAGGCTACAGATGCCACCTCACTCTTATCCATATCCTCCTCCACAAAAGGATTAGGAGTAGGGAATTTGTAGCGCTCTCCACCCTGAAAGACAAAACAGTAAAAACAGATCCCACAATGCACAAAGACAACAATAACACCAAGACAAAGTAAATACAAGTCGTCATAGACCCACTGTGATATATATTCTGTTTTGATTAACTTAGATTCAGCCTGAGCTCTCACCACACGTAAACACTGCTGGCTGAAGTTGTGGTTGATGTACGTGGCTTCCATCGCCAGGTTTCGGGGCGAATTGAAGGAGTTGCCTTCATCCTGCGGCGGCTCATTGGCAGTCTCACTCACAGTCAGCAAATCTGAACAAGGACATGAAAGAAACAGAATTCTTTGATAATGTAAAATAAGTTATATATAACACAAGTCAAGTCTAATTTTCCTGGTTTAACTTTTTTTTTTTTTTTTTTTTTTTTACAAAACAAGCCTTACCAAAGTCAGAGTTGTCTCTCTTGTCAAAAAACAGCTTGTTGCCCACTCTCTGCACAATGATGTCCCAGGAGTTTACTGAGCGTGTGCAGCACATCAGGGTGGCCAGGATGGCGTCCGTGGCAAACACATTACCCTGGGTCTTAGCCAGCTGCAGAGACAAGAGAATATTAACTTCTGAAAGTCAAGAATGAAGGATGATTAAAAATGTGTGAAATGCATACCTTACGAATGACAGGATCGTCGGTGGTGGTGACAGTGTGGAAGATTCTTTTAATGCTTTTGAGTTGCTTCTCGTTGCGGGTGGTGATTCGATCAAAAGCCTTGTCATAGTACTCCAGCGCCCCACAGCACTCACTGAAGAGAAAACAGAACATGCTTATTAACAAAGTCCCAAAGTCACACCGCAATGAGTCCGAGCACTGCGTCAAACTCACATGTCAACGGGGTCGGCCACCTCCATGTATCTCATCTTCATCAGCCGCGGGAAGTCCATCTCCTCCTTGACCTCCCAGTCGCTCCTGACCTCTACAGATGAGTCCCGCGGCTTCAGCTGAGCCTCAGGTGGAAAAGAGGACATGTTAACAAACGTGGACACGTTTAAGAAGTACCAAGTGGTGTTCCTTGCATTTTATGAGAAATATCAGATCGAAAAGTACCTCAATCTTAAAGCTCTTGTTGTTAAGTTTATAGACCATAACAAAAAGTACTGAACTCAAAAATGAGCCAGACATTACCTGGGACTTCTGGTCCCATTTCTGGCGAACACCAAACTGTTTCTGGAACTTCTTTTGGAGTCGCATTCGATCCCTGAAAACACACAGGGCATTCAATTATAGACCAAAAGTAAATGTTTTCACGTTACCTTTGCTCATAGAGACTTACCTCTCTTTCTGCTTAGCGCTCTTAGGCAGCGTCTGCATGTTGAATTGAGTGAGGTTCCTCCGGTCCTTGTCTCGGCGTAAGTTTCTCTATTGAAATAAATGTTAAAAACTAACTTAAGAATAATATAACATTTGCCAAGAAATTTTGCAGATTATGCCTTTAAACAGTTAAATGATCAAGTATTGGGTAAGGTTTTGTTACCTGAGCAAAGCGCATGCGGTTCCTTTGGTAGGCCGTCTTCTGTGTCTTTGCAGTGTCCACCAGCTGGAAGCTTGTCTCATCTTCTTCGTGGAAATAGGCGTATTGACTTCCGCCGCCGAACTGAGAGGAGTACTTATCTGTACACACAAAAACAAAACTATCAATACAAAATGTTTTTGTTTTAATAAAATTGTGTTGTAAAACGCTAAAAACCAAAAACGAGGCACATTTTGATGGATTGTAACAGTACAATGTTTTCCACTCCTATCTGCATCTCATCTGTAAATTCTCCATTCAGGCACAATATAATAAAAAAAAAAAAAAAAAAAAAAATCACACATTAATGAACAAATAAAAAAGGTAATATATTAAAGTGTTACTTGTGTATCTCTTGTCCTGATACGTTGCTCCAGTCCAATCAGCCACCTGTCAAGCACAAGAATATGTGAAAACAGTTCATTTCCTGAGCTTCATGGGTATTAAAGTTATAGCCAACCTTTCCCAGACGATCTCCTTTGCTGAACGGCTGGTAGGGCATGTCTTTAAATTTCTCAGGGACCGCACAGGGACCCCATCCAGACGGGTTGTCCTGGATGACAGGGGCGTGGAACTTTGCCATGATCTAAAAACAGAAGTTTGTCTCAATCAAAAAACCTCTTAACAGTCCTCACAACTAAGTAATAAGTATGGGGTCTCAGGTAGTAAGCAGCACTGATCTCATCAGCAGTACATTACAGTAACATGCACTGATCAGCTTGCGCAGTGGGCTAGTCATCACTGACCCTTTGTTTAAAACTTTCAGATTTAACATCTGAGAAAATCTTATAGAGGCCCTCTGTAAATAATGGACACCATTTGAGAGTCAGCAGAAGCTCAGTTATTTCAAAACCAATTGATGTTTGCCTATTTATTGTCACACAAACAAAAGAATGATATTGCATTTTATAATTGTTGCTAGAACATAACATGCACTAACAAATGTCTATGTTGACATTAGCATCATCAGCAGAAAAATATGAAATAATGTCAGGTGACTAAATAGATGCCAAATGGAGAACAAGAAAAATCGAGGCTGGAGCTAAAATATGGGCAAATCGTGATTGATTTCCTACAATGCACCACTAATAATATGATATATTATATATTATCAAATGTTGACGTAGAAGAGCTCCGATTGTAATACTTTTGTGTAGCTCTGCCGAATTAGCACAAAGTGGCTAACGCTCAAGGCTAGTCATGCTGCCAGGTGGCCGCGCTAGAAATGCTAAGCTAACAGGGCGTCGGGCGAAAAACTCTAACAAACGACAAAGAATCTTCCTGTAAAGCACACGCATAAAAGCAGGCATGCTTTACAGTTTCCAATTGCAGTATGAATACTTACTGTGGATTGTGTGCCACCCCAACGAGGGGTTTATTCTTATGATCTTAACACAGTGCAAATCCCCGACGGAGAGCCGGTGAAAAAGGAAGTGACGAATTGCCACAAAACCACTTCCTGCCGGGTTCTTCTTCTTCAGTTAATAATCGGTAGTACATACATATTTCAGATTATTTACCACCACTGGCTGGACTGGATCTCACAAAGGTTTTTATAGTTTGATTGCGACTTTTTTTAACAATGTATCATAAACTAAACTAAATGTCTCTCACAAAACAATTTATATATAAATAAAACAATACAAAATACTTTGTAATAATGCTCTAAAATATATAAATCATATAAAGTGTATAAGCTTATCTAAGTCAGTAGATCCATAAATTATCTAGAGTTACCCATCATCAGTTTGGTTAGGACAATACTAGAGTTATCATCTCATCTGGGAGTCAACTTTTTACCCCTAAAGCCTTAAATACCAGATTTTAGTCATGAACCAGCAAATTCTAACACAACAATCCCAGAAATGTGAATGTGTTCCAACCTTTTAACTTGCCTTTCAATGTTGCCTCTAGTTGCCACCAAAAACTACACACTCCACTTTATACATATTATTTAACATAGTCTCAGCATTTAGGCATTCAGAAGAAATAAATACGAGAGAGAAGGAGATGACACAACCAACCCAAATATTGAACCGAGGCTCTGTTCAGAACCGAATCAATGCAGAACTCTAACTTGATTCTTTTCTAGTGCATTTTGAATTCCCTTTTGTCTGCAATGTTCTGTGCCAATAGTGGCCTTGCTTGCCATAAGAAAATATCAACTCAACAGACAATTTCTCTGATAAACTTTCAGTTTTTAAACTTTTAATGATTGATAAAAATCCGACTAAACACTTATATTCCTCTGTGCTTGCTTTGTCTCAGAAAAGTGTTTTGAGTTCATTATGAATTAAAATGAGAGAAAACTGGAAACAGCTGTGTGAGTTACATTGGTTTGTGGTACTGCTGTGAATCTAAAAATATCTGATGAGTGAAAATAAATGAGGGTAGGAGATGGCGGTGTAACAATTACGATGTAGGAGTAGCACGAGGAAACATGCTGCCTTCATTCAGAAAGAACATTGTTTGTTGGGCTGGTTCTGAAGTGTTGAGTGGTCTATCCAAACTCAACGTCACATGCATCATCAACACATCTAAGTAGTTTTCTTCATTCAAATGTAATATGGCATTACCATTAGTAACCACTAATGGTAATGCCTAAAAAAAACGGTTCAACAAATAAAGCTATAGTTGAGCACTTATTTTGATTCAGGTTTCAGTGAAAAGGAAACATTAACTCTGACTTGTTAGTTGAGTTCATTAATACTCCCACTTTCTGATTTGAAAGCTTATGGAACTTGAAACAGAGCCATGAATGCTGCATTAGTACAACATATTAAAGCATATTACAGGTGTCATGCAACAAGTTAATCACTGTAACTTTATATTCAATTGTGACCTAAGTGGGACACATTCAAACACAAATTCAAAAGCACTATTGCAAACAACAAAACCAAATCACAGCAACCTAATGCAGCAGAGAGCTACATGGAAATCGAAGGAGCATGTTCAGTTTCATTACAGTTTCATTTCCAGCGGCTTCGATATAAGAGTTTGTGTCTGGTGGGAACAATGGCCTTGCTTTTAAATCAGAGCCTGCTCATGAGGAGGTTGATTTAGGAAAACACTGCATCACTGCCACTTAGTTTGTATCATCACCACTGCGAACCGGTTTGACTCCATGAAGCGAAGCTGTGCATCCTGATTAGACTCCAGTACAAGTGCAAATAACAGCAAAGAAGAGAGCAGCTTGATTAGTGACAGGAACTATGTTGATCTTCTTTTCATTTAAGACGGGAAACTATGTTGGATTTAACTATCACAAAGGATATAACTTTGAGACAGTGTTGAGCACAAGTCCAAGTCAGGTCACCAAAGTTTGTTACAAATCAGAATATTTATGTGATTGGAAGTTTACTTTTTCCCTTTTATGCCATTTGTGTACCAAACAAAGGGAGAATATGGACCTATTTGTTTTTGTATTTTTTTATTCAAACTAACTAATAGAAAAGTTTAATGTAAAGTTAGCAGCTGATTATGTATAATTAAAAGGGATAACTACACAATGTGCATTGTCCCTCTCCTTTGCTGCAACATTATGTTTAATGTTTGCTTCACGTCTTGTGTTTTGTGACTGGGTCATGCTGGAGCCCCATAACGAGGATTGTTCCCTTGAATTAAGAAACTCAAGGCCTCGCATTCTTGTTCAAGGGCATTTTAAACCAACATTAGGATAAAAAAAGAAATTAGAGCATAAAAGACACTAAAAGCAACACTGGTAAAAGAACACATACATCAGGCCCACCTCAACACAGTATTTATAAAATGCACTGCTTCTGTGATGGTAAACAGGATGATTCATATTCCCACTGCAAACTCTTTAACTCAGTCCTGTGTCTCTTAAAGGTCTCAGTCTCGTCTCGGATTCTCTGACTCATTTCTTCTTGAGCTTGTCTCAGGTTTAGGGAGATTAAATCAAAACTGGGTGGTTTCTTTGTTCACATATAACATCACTAACTTCTCTTTGAGTTTGGTCTGAAAGTTAACTTGTAATATTTGAATACATCATACGCAGGTTGTGGTATGACCTTTGATCCCTAAAACCCTTGATCATAGTAAGCTCTTGACAATATCAATACCCAACCTTCAAGTTTTGTGAGTCACAGTAGTATTGAATAGGCTGAACTAATTTGAACCAAAAATTAAAATTCTAAAGCATTGCAAAAAGGCAATCTATGCACAAGATATAACAATATTAAGTAAGTGCTACAGAGCTGCTCAACACAAACCATTAGAGTCAACAGATTTATCTGAGGTCATGAGTGCACCATGTTGTCCACCCTTTATGGCTATTGACAGTGTGAGCACCATGTTTCCACACTTTTCTCCCGCCAAACCAGGGAATAATAGGCTATTAGTGTAACGTGTCCATACTGATGGTGGGTGAAAGCCTGTGGGCAGAGAGGCAGTGACTCATAGCCACCAGCCAGACCGAGTTTACAATCCCCTCTTTACGTACAGTGAGCACAGGTGGGGGGGCAACTACAACCTCACTGTATTTATAGCTCCGCAACATAAAAACAAATAAACAGCTTTGACGCTGAGAGAAGCCTACACATCTCTCTCCACCAAAGCTCTACTGGACTTGAACTAATCTGCACCAGCCGAGCTCCAGGGGCCTGACAAATAAAGTATCTGCCGAGCAAATCCAGTTTTAATGTGGCTTTAATGGCAGTTTTATGCTCCGCGGTCTATCATGCCGGCGTGGGCGCGTGGGATGCAGACCAGCCGAGACAGAGGAGTAGCAGAGCAGTGTATGGCAGAGCACTAATGTGGATGCACTGTATTTACAACCACATGGAATTACTTTTACATGAAGTCACATGAAGGTAAATGGGAGAAATACGTTTGTACAGGGATTAGTAGTTGTCTTTACACCTGATGAAAAAGATGAGTATCGCTGCATTTAGCTTCAGCCCTTTATAATTGGATCTCTGCTTTTCTCCAGTGTCTTAGTTCTTGCGTGAGAGCAGTTTTAATCAGATAAAAGCTTTTCAATCCCAAGGCCACAAAAAGGAGCAGTTTTATTGATGAACAAACAGTTTCGGAAAGAGATCTGATTTTGATGTGACACAAAATTTGGTTAATAAATGGTACATCAACTGCTGAAAAAGAAACATGCTGTGCTCATTTTGTCCTCTCTGGGCAGTTGTAGAAAGATGGACAGAACGTAATGGGACTTTCACTGGGTTCTTTGGTGCTTCTATGTAATTATACAGCTTGAAAAATTGACTGTTGTGTTTCAAAGCTTTTTTAGTCTGTTTTCTTCTTCCTAAAACACAGGAGTATTCAGACTATGCAAGCAATTAAACTTAAATATTTGTCAAAAATAAAACTTGATTCTACATGTCACTCTAGGGCCTTTACGAAAAAGCTTAGTAGTTTTAAAAACGCAAATATGTTTACTGGACTGGGGAAAATCAAGACATGTAAGATTAAATGGTTTGCCATTTGTGTGTTTAATGGCAAATGTAAAAACATAACTGGTGCTTAATAATGAATAAATCAAAACTTGGCGTGTAACCATGGCTACAGAGAGTTCCTGTTTCTGTCAGAGTTAAACCCTACACTGTGGCCAAGGAAACTTCATTCAGCTGTGAGTATTACGACACACCAAGGGCACACTTTACTTAAAATTACTTCACCTTCCTTTTGCAATGGCATAACTTTCGGGCGCAATGAAAAAGTCCTCACACACTCACTCGCACAGCCTTCTGTGTCAGCGCACATCAAATCCAAGTTCTTTAAAGACATTACGTGTTGGCAGAGCGAAACCACTAAAGCAAAGTATATATATGCATTTTTGTGTGCATAACTAAACAGTAAATACACATTGTGAATGCGCATTTCAATCTGTTGTTTAAGCGTTCAACGTGTGCACACAGACTTTTATTGTGTAAGTCACCATTTTGCTATGTGTGCGCTTTTATTAGTGTATCGGGTTTTCTTGCTGTGTATGTGCAAGGATTCCCTGTGTGAGAGTATGACTTTAGTTGTGTAGTTGTGCTTTTTCATTGTGTTACACACCATAAATAACGCTGATTGTGGAGGCAGACTACACAAAGCAAAATGCAAAAATCAGTTAGATGTAAATATTCAGCCAGACAATTCACACAGACTCAACTTTAATAGGACACTTTAATAATAACATTAAATTCACAGTTAGTAGACAACCTTGTCTCCATCCTGAGCCACATAACTACATGGGAAAAAAAAAACAACACAAAAAAACCCCACTTAAAATATCAAAGAAAAAGATCTGCACAAATGATTTTCATAATTCAATGTTTGTTTTTGTAACATACAGTGATAGCGTGTGACATTATGCAAAAAAATAATGTTTTTATAAAATGCCACACATTACACATATGTTTGAAATTATTATTTTTATATTTTAAAACCCTTGTTAAATATACAGTAAATGCTTTGATTGGTTAAGCACATAAACATCACAAGTTGCTTTGGAAAATAAAGAGAGAATTAAAATCTGCAATATATTTACAAGATTTACACATGAATAGTACTTGTACAAAAATATTAACCTCTGAATAGTGTTATATTGTTGCGTCTTGTCACAGGAACGTGAGAAAAGTGTTATTTGACAAAGTTAATTTGTGAGATAACATTCCTGAAGCTGTGTACAAGCCAAATGTCCTTCTGATAACAGTGGATTATTAATTACAAATAAAACACCACAAAGGACAAATATTCTTAGTGCTATAACTGAAAAGGTTAAATGAGCTGTAGTCCCCATCACCAAAGATTTGACTTTGGACGTAAAGTCTTCCTGCACATTTATTTCATTTCACAATAATGTTTCTGGTTTCAGAGTAGACTGTAGTTTCAAAATGTCACAGCTTAAAAAACATGATATTCATACAGTTCTTGTAATTTAAGCTGACGATACAGGATTTAAAAGCATTTTCAAAACTTCACTATTGGACACAAAAACGACAAGGCAAAGAGCAAACATTCAGGGATAACTCCAGGAGGGTGTTGTAATGTGCAATTGAAAATCAGTTAACTGAGCCTTGTAATTTATTCTTTGCATAGCACAGTTTTCAAATCCCAAATCCATCCTAATTGGTCACAGCCACTCAGGTTTGGTTTGGCTGATTCACCTTTGACAATTAAAAAAAAACAGAGTTAACTGCTTTTGCTAATGAACTCTTCAACTGTAGCTGAATACTATTATAAAGTGATACTGCTGCATTTCCTCAGAAT
This sequence comes from Neodontobutis hainanensis, assembly GCA_024349245.1. NCBI lineage: Eukaryota > Metazoa > Chordata > Actinopteri > Gobiiformes > Odontobutidae > Neodontobutis > Neodontobutis hainanensis. The sequence continues at coordinate 3,920,304 of JALDNG010000086.1, read as the reverse complement.
CCCATGTTTATTGAAAATAATTAAAATTTTACATAAGACAATGAAATTGTACAGCAACCAAGTCTGTGGCAGTGTGTACTGCATCCACACTCAAGGGGGCGATAGAGATTAGCTCAACTCCTGTCACTTAGTCCATTTTTATATACAGGCTACAATATTCATTCATTCATTTTCTACCGCTTTGTCCCGTTAGGGGTCGCGGGTGACTGGAGCCTATCCCAGCAGCTTTGGGCCTGAGGCGGGGTACACCCTGGACAGTGGCCAGTTAGTCTTACTTAACTCAAACACAAACATGAAAACCAGA